>CAUYON010093835.1:0-197422 GCA_963573935.1 Arctocebus calabarensis | reverse complement strand
ATTTCTCTGTCAATTTTAAAACTTAGCTTGGCAGGATATAGAATTCTGGGCTGGAGATTGTTCTGTTTAAGTAGGTTAAAGGTAGATGACCATTGTCTTCTTGCTTGGAAAGTTTCACTGGAGAAGTCTGCAGTCACCCTGATAGATTTGCCCCTGTAGGTCAATTGGCACTTACTCCTGGCAGCTTGAAGAATCTTTTCTTTTGTCTTGACTTTGGATAGTTTCATCACTATGTGTCTTGGGGAAGCTCTGTTAGAGTTGAGGTTACCTGGGGTCCAATATCCCTCTGAAAGGAGAGTGTCAGAATTTTTGGTGATATTTGGGAAATTTTCATTTATAATATTCTCTAGTATGGCTTCCATTCCCCTGGAGCATTCTTTTTCTCCTTCTGGGATACCTAAAACTTGTATGTTTGAACGCTTCATAGAGTCGCATAATTCTGTCAGTGAACGTTCCGCTTTCTCTCTCTTCTTTTCTGCCTCTTTAACTATCTGAGTTATCTCAAGAGCTTTGTCCTGTACCTCTGAGATTCTTTCTTCTGCATGGTCTAATTTGTTGTTGATACTTTCTACTGCATCTTTAAGTTCCCTAATTGACTGCTTCAGTTCCCTCATCTCTGCCATATCCTTTTTATATTCTTCATAATGTTCATCTCTTACTTGATTCTGTTTTTGGATTTCTTTTTCCATTTTATCAGCATTTTCCTTCAATATTTCCTTCATTTCCTTGATTGTTTCCATCATCTGTATTCTAAATTCCCTTTCTGTCATTTCTAACATTTCCTTATAGGTGGAATCCTCTGCAGTATCTACCTCACTCTGGGGGGTTGCTCTGCACTGCTTTTCATAATGCCAGGAGTTTTCTGATGATTCTTCCTCATGAGTGATTTCTTTTATCTGTTTCCTTGCCCTAATTTTCCTTTCACTTCTTCCTATTCTTTAAATTGCCATGCCTCTGGACTAGGGTTTCGATGAGTCCTTTTGGTACAGGATCAGAAGGATGAGAAGATTGAAGAGCAAGAAGGGAAAAAAGAAAGAAAAAGAGGAAAAAAAGAGAAAAAAAAGAAATAAAGAAAAAGGATAAAGGAGAGTGGGTGGGTAGAAGCAACTATCAACCAAAAGAAGAGAGGTACAGAAAGAAGGGGACAGGAGCAATATGGGTGTACAATATGGTACTTTGACCCAACCTTAAGAACCCCCAAACTCTGGGGGTGCTGGGTTGGGTGGTTAGGTCAGCAGCTCTTTTCCAGTCTGTGTGAACACAATGCCCCACCTCCACCAAATAGAGAGGAAAGACAAAAATAAAATAAATCAAACCAAACCAAGCAAACCAAAAACTTTATGGGATAAATATGGGTAGAAACACTAGCAAATTGAAGTTCTAATTGTTGAAAAAGGCAACAATTGAAAATTATATTTAAACTAGAAAAATGAAGAAATAAAGGAAAGAAAAAAGAAAGGAAAAATCTTTAAGGAAAATGCTGAAATTAAAAACAAAACAACAATAACAAAAACAAACAAACAACAGCAACAACAAAAAACAAAACATAAAGCAAAACAAAACCAAAAACAAAGCAGTATATATATCTTGCTGATATTGTCTGGGCACGAGGTGATTTTCTAGAGTATGATATGTTAGTCACAATGTTGATACAGCTGTACAAAATGGAGACCAGAGGCCTCTAATGATTTTTCAAACCCCGCAGGGTGGAGAGCTTAAATCCTCCTCAGGCTGCTTAGAAGGCACTTTAAATTGCTAACTTGGGCTAAGCAGAAGCTTTCCCAGGAAAGCGCTTGTGACTGGGATCACTCCTTAAGTGGCTATCCACTTACCCAGTATGCCAAAACCGGTCTCACCCTATGCCCCTGAGGGCCAAGGCTGCAAGGCGTCTCAGTCCCAGCCTTTAGGCTGCTCAGTCACTAGATTACTCACTCCCTCCCAATGCTTGTTCTGCAAACCTGAGGGTGGAGCTTGCCACAATGACTCCACACAACCCACAACCAAACACTGGTAGCTCCGTTTGGCACAGTGGCCCAGTCTGGGGACCCAGACAACACTTAAAGATCTCCGCACTCTTGCCCAATTTCTCCCAAGGCAGTTCAACCGAGTGCCAACTCCAAAAGAAACCCAAACAGTTCACAGGTAAGATCTTTCCAGCTTGCAGTCTCTCTGCTGCTACACCCACAGCTGCCAGCAGGATTAGGCTACATGAACACATGCAACTACTTGCCAGATCTCCATCACTTTTGCCTTCCTCAGGTGGTCCAGAAGTCTCATGCTGTCTCCCTGTGTCCCCAAAGGGATGTTTCTGGGCAGACCCTGCCAGCCAGAGATGCCTGAAGTCTTCTCTCCCCAGTCTCACTGAGTCCAGTTGCAAGGAAACTGTTACTTGGCCACTATCTTGCTCCACTCTCCCATTTATTGTACTTTCTAAATTGTTTGGAATTACATTTTTGTATTTTGCTTTAAAATTATGTAAAAAATAGTTATATAGTGTCAAAGACAAATCTATAAGATATGGCCTATTTAAAGATATCTAGCCTCTAGACCAAAGTAGTCTGAGTACTCTATTCCCTCTATCTTTCTGTGGGTAAATTTATTATTTTGCAGTTTTTCTTTCATTGGGGGAATCCTTCCACACATTACTTTAATTACATACAGTCATATATTTCTATCCAGCTGATTCGTCAAAGTTCAGTTCTAATGTTACTCCTCTGAGGAGGATCTATTCACCACCTTGAATAGAGTACTCATCAAATTGATTACAGACAGAGGTAATCCTTGTCTGATGATATACTGGTATGGTCACACTCATTGTTTACAGCTACACTCCATTCTTACTGTTCACTCCTATGTAGTAATTGTTGGTACCTGAGTTTTATCTGATTATAATTCATTGCATTTATGTCTGTCTCCTTTGGTAACAAAAGTTGCTGAGATTTCCTAGAAGGCTAAGACCAGACCAACCTTTACACATTTTTGATGTTCCATACAGCCACAGCTTCAATGAAAATTTGTGGAATTAAATGCATAAATCAGTGTCTCCTAGGCCTGAATAAGCATCTAAATTACCTATGTAGCTTTTTCCAATTTTTTAAAAAGCACAGGATGCCAGGCTCTACCTAAGACCCACTGAATCTTCAAAAGTGATCACCAAGAATCTGAATTAAATAATAAAGTGTGCTTCTATTATGCAGTCAGTTTGAGAGCCATTGATCAAAAGCCTAGCTACTCTGCATAAATGCACTGATACAGCGCATATAAGCATTTACAGGGGATGTTTCTAAATAGGTTCTCCTCTCTGCTGCGTGAGATGGTGCAATTCTGTCCGCAAAGCTGGAAAGGAAAATGTAGAGAGTCATTTTATTTATCCTGATGGTTTTCTTTAGAGAAAACTTAAGGACTGTGGAGGGCAGGGTTTATGTCTTTGAAAGAGAATTGGTTGGATATAAAAGTTAATTACATTGTTAAGGTCACACAGTTTATCAGCACTTAGGATGAACCTAGCCTTGTGATTCGCTGGCCCAGATCTCTGTCCACCATTAACAGAGCAGCTTGCTTCTCCTTACCAATCCTGGGGTTACCCTGGGGCAGAGATGACACATATCTTCCTTCTAGGGCACTTTCTCCCATCCCCAGCTAGAACTTCAGAGCAGGAAGGGACCTTTGGGTCCGCAGAGCTGGAAAGGAAAATGTAGAGAGTCATTTTATTTATCCTGATGGTTATCTAATGGAATCCCTAAGATCAAAAAATAGTGTTCTGTGTCAGAAAGGCAGTTCACTGCAGCTCTGGGACTAGAGTTGAAACCTCCTGCCCTCTGGCCCTCCAGGCTTTCTTTTCCCCATGCTACATCACACCAGTCTCACCTATTCTTGCACATTCACAATTAAAAGTACATGGATGCCTCAAGGTATGAATGAAGCCAAGTTAGTGTTGTTGACATCTAGTCTCAACCACATGACCTTATATCACATTTCTGCAATTATGTCATAAGTAAGAATCAGACCTTCATCCACTTGCCCAAACTTCAGTGATCACAGCTATTCCCAGATCCATGGCCAAGAAGTTACACCCCGGTGCAAGCTGAGAAGAAAGCAGGGGGTGGACTCGGAAGGGATTATCTCCTCCTCCTACAATACCTTTAAATGAGCTCTCTCATTTGATTTTTCTTGATCATCTAGCAGTGAAAAGAGGCAGTGGGTGGGTAAACTGGCTGGGAGCAGGGGGTCCCCAGAAGTAGCAGCACAGTTGGCTTCCTCCAAGTCTGCCTTTTCACTTTGATCCCCAGGGCTTGATAGGCCAGCAATCGTCTAATTGGTGTCCTGGTGGAAAGAGATGGCAGTTGGGTTCTATAGAAATAAGACTCAGGTTTTTCTTCCATTGTGCAGGTCCACATAATCCTCACCATCCCTTGTGCCCCTGCCCACAGTTTAAGCCAAAGGAGGTGGTCTTCTTGGTACATCTGGCTATTTTGGAAAGCTCCAGGGAAGGAGTCATCATGGTAATCAAATGCATCAATTAAATGCAACAGATTCTTTTTAATCGCAGGCAGCACGCATGCACACACACACACACACACACACACATACACACAAAATTGCCTGTCTCAATGCACTCTCCAGGGCTCACTCTGGCCTCCCTGGCTTCCACAGTGTGAAGCAGGGCAAAAAAACTATTCAAGCCACAAGGCCAAGGTTATGGGGATTGAAAGAAACCCAAGAGGGTGGGCAAGCATGCTGGTGAACTTGAATCCGTGCCAGAGACAGGACTGGAAGGCTTTGAAGGCAAACAATCCTATAGGGATGCTAATTGTGAGTATTTTATTGTGATAATTCTGGTTCTCTTTCTATCACTGGGATACACACAAAACTCTGACAGGGAATGGGAGCCTCCCAGCTGCTCACTGTATTGCCATCAGCAAAGAGGTCAGTGGTAGAGAAAAGCCTTCTGCCCAAGCCTTTTGGAGAAATCATTGCTTTCACCAGGTCAGGTTTCAAAAGGAAAACTCAGGCTAGAATTTAAGAATATTCCAGGCTAAGAAGACTATAAAACTGTGACAGTAGTCAGTGTTATTGGTAATATATTTTTGACCCTTTAAAAGTTATAAGGTGGTGAATGCCCTCTTCTTGGATGGATCCAAGGAGATAAAAGAATGATGACTTACTGAATTTATGTAGGAGATGCTCTTAAAGAGGATGTGCTAGGGTTAAATTGTGCTTTCTCCCAAAGTATGTTCAAGTCCTGACCCCTGATACCACAGAATATGACCTTGTTTGGAAATAGAGTCTTTGTAGATATAATCAAGTTAAAATGAGGCCATATCAGATTACAGCGGGCCTTAAATCCAATGATTAGTGTTCTTATAAGAAGATCAAATGAAAATATGCACATACATAGAGGGAAGATGGTCACATGAAGACAAAGGCAAAAAAACAGTTATGGACAAGGAATGCCAAGGTCTGTGGACGGTTACCTGAAGCTGGAAGAGTCAAGGAAGGATTTTTCAAAAGGGACACGGCCCTGGTAACACTGGGATTTCGGACTTCTGGCATCCAGACTATGAGATAATAAGCCATTGTTTTAAGCCATCCAGGCTGTGGTCCTTTGTTATGGCTTCCCTAGGAAAGTAAAACAGAGGGTAAGAGTCACCAGTATAGAGGTTTCCTCAGACTGCAATAAGCTATAGTCCTAAACATGTCAGGGCTTCTTCGTTGGAATTTTATGCAGAAACATTTTGGGGGGCTGATCCCCACACAGTCCTATTATGGGAGAGGGAAGTGTGGCTCTGAATAAGAGGGGAACCATGAAAGCCATTTATAGGCCCTTTAGGGAGAGACTTCTTAAGAAAGGTTGAGATTCTCTCCTACCTGTGCTTTATCCATGAGAAAGACCCGCACACTTTGTGCTGGCTTCTGGGGGTGTGACCCAGACCCCAGGCCCTGGGGGTGCCAAATGCAGTTCCTAACTCTGGGGCTCCTTCCAATCCCAAATAATTAGATAATCCACTCAACGTTACAGATGGTGCACACTAATGCCATTAGAGGCAAGGTCTCCCAGGATATCGGGGAGGAGCAGGAGGGGGGTCAAAGCATGGTAGGCTCAGTTTCAAGCTCACTGCATCCTCCTCGACTGAGTTACCTGAGACAGTGGTTCTGAGGCAACATCAGCTTTTCTAGGGGTAGGCACCAGTTCCCTCTTCTCAAAAAAAAAAGAACAGGGGCCAAAAGCAGAGAGAAAATATACTCAAAGGACAAGGAATCATCCAGAGACACGTAGACTAGGTCACATGTCTTCATGGGCACCACGTGGAACTGGGGGAGTCAATAGACCTGGGGATCCTGACTCCATCATTTACCAACTACATCACCTTGGACAAGGCACTTAATCCCCTAAGCCTCAATTTCTTCCTTTGAAAACAAAGACAATTACATGGCTTTTTAACATTTGCAGAGTGAGGGACAGAAACACCTTGTGTTATGTTAGGTTTGGGAGTCACTTGCTGATTCCTTAGCAATGCCTGCTGTTCACCAAGCATTGTTCCAGGTGAGGGTCAAAACCAGAACTAAGGATATAATAACTATTATGATCAAGGATATGGAAGGTGCAATAGTGTCTATGGTGGTGATCAAAACTGTGACTACCTATCTTAATGCATTGGCCTGAAAAGCAAAATGTATCAGGACACAATGCTTCCTGTTTTATAGTAAAGGAAAGTGAAACTGCCTGACATCCCAAAGCCACACCGCCAGTTAGTAACAGAGCAGTGACTATCATAAAACTATTCTGTCAGTAGCAGTTTTTTCTTGTGCCAGATACTGATTTATAATTATAATCTCATTTAATTCTCATAACTATGATTTCCCCATTCTTCTCTCATTTTTACCACTAAGGAGACTAAAGTTAAAGAGAGGCCAGGTAACTGGGCTGAACCCACAACAAGCTGAGCCTCAGAACTGGGGGTCAAACCCACTCAGACATCTATGCTCTTTGCAACTGCAATTAAACTCAACGATGTCCCCCACATCTAATGTACATGAAAACTTTATCAATGGTAATTTGCTCAACTCATGACTACATTAATTATTAATATAAACTGTTAAATGTAATTTACCTTAAGAGGAGAGTGGTCGTTTGATTTTAAAACCCTTCAAAAGCACAGAGATGGGTCAGGGATGGTGGCTCACACCTGTAATCCTACCACTCTGGGAGGCCAAGGCAGGTGGATCATTTGAGCTCAGGAGTTGAGATCAGCTGTATAAGAACAAGACCCCTTCTCTACTAAAAATGGAAAAACACACAAACAAACAAAAACAAAACAACAAGGCAAGTGTTGAGGTGGGAGCCTGTAGGCACAGTTATTCAGGAGGCCGAGGCAGGAGAATAAGCTTGAACCTAGGAGTTTGAGGTTGCTCTGAGCTATGACATCACAGCACTCTACTGAGGGCAACAGAGTAAGACTCTGTCTCAAAAAAAAAAAAGAAAGAAAATAAAAAATAAAGTCACATCTCTGTTGACTTTAGATTATCATTTAAAAAAAAAATTGAGAAAAGCACAGAGGTGATTCATGGCTCCTGGCATGAGGTAGATATAGAAATTGCAAAGAAATTTGAAACATTCTTCTAGCAAAGAATTTTTTTTTTAGCTCCCCAATCAACAGAGAAGGGAAGATGGTATTTTGTTTAAACAAGGCTAGAGGTGTTCGGGGTTTTCCCTGCTGGTAGAACGAGTAGTAGTGAAACTTAAGGCATCCCTAATGTCCCAAAGGAGAGGTCCTGACATTCCCTGTCACCAGTCTCATGTATGAAAGAGGGATCCAGATCAGTGGAGCAGAGCTGGACAGGTTCCCGTGTCAGCCTTAGAGAGGAACAGAGATCATGGGTGTTTGCCATTCCAGGTCTGCAGGGATCCTAGCAGCAGAATGAAGACTTTCCAAAGTTTTATTCTATGATGCTCTGCCCATTTTGACAGACTAATGGGGAGTAGTTATAGGGAGTTAATATATAACTGTCACTTCAGATGTAAGGTGTAGTCTCTGCCCTTAAGAAATTTGCAATCTAATGTGGAAGAGAAGAAAAAAATTAAGGTACCAAATTAAACACTCTGATCAACAAAAGGAGAGGGCAGAAGGGATCTCAGTAAGAATGCAGCCTAGCAAAGGGGAAAGAGTGCTGGACTTGGAATTAAGACACCCATGGTCCAATAACTTCTCTGCCACTTATGGGGCATGTGACCTACAACTCACAAGTCACTTAACCTCTCTGAGCACCCTTACTTTTCTCACCTCTGAAATGGGTAAAAAGAAAAACGTGGGAAAAAGCAAATACCATTAATGCAGTAAACATTTATTACGTGACTTATCTGTGCCAAGCTCACCATGGCTAGAAATCAATGCATAAAATTTTAAAAAATCACATGAACATAATGCGCCTTTAGCAAAATTTGGAAAAGGCACCTTAAAAGAGATGGGTCCTGAGAAGGATGGCTACGGGAAGTGAGGGTGGGGAATGCCACATTCCAGACTGTGGGAATAACATGAACAGAGGTTTGGGGATAAAACAAACTTAGCATTTTCGAGTGACTGAGAAGGAAGCAATATTCTCTGGGTGAGAGGGAGAAGGCTGTTAGAAACAAAATTGAACACAGAGGGTAGGGCAAGATTATGAAAAACCTTGAAAGACGGCCTTTCGTCCTCTGATATTATGGTTATGGGTGTTATTTTTATTCAAGGGAAGAAAAAAAGAAAGGAATGCATGCGGCTCACCCAAACATCAGGACATTCTGTTCCTCTGTGATTGTGCTTCGTGAAAATGTTCTCCAGCAAAAAAGAAAAAGAATGATTAAGGAAAAAAAATAATAACTAGAGCCACATTCATTTCAGCTCCACAGAAAGCACAGCAGGAGAAAGTAGCTGTGTTTGCCAAACTCCAGAAAGAGACACAATTGATAGGGGGCGGGGAGAGGGGACGGCAAGGCAGGGCGTAGGCGATGTGGAGGAGGGGCCCAGTGTTGTTTTATTCTCCCAGGAAGATATTGCAAATAATGGAGAGGTATGGAGCACGGAAGGGGAAATTACTCTGACAGGGCCCTTTTAGGGAGGAAAATGGAACTAAATATACGTTCCATTATTTCTGATCTTTCATTCAACTCTCCATTTACATGGGGGCCCCCCGGAGCTGATGTTTCCCCTTTGCTGTCATAAGTAGTCATTGACTGGAGCCGATCATTTCAAAATAACAGCCTGCAATTCTTCCATTGTCGTGATTAACACAGGGTAATAATTATTAGCCACACTGACAACGGCAGAGGAGGGAGACCGCTGCCAGGCTGCCCTGCTCTTCTGAAGCTGGAAAGTTCCTCATCATTCCACCAGGGGGGGTGATGTCCCAGAGAGACCACAGAAGGCTTTCTTCTGACTCCTCTGGGTGACCAGGAGCTGGGGCTCCTGCTCCCTGGGCAGTAGCCAGCGCAGGGGTTTGCCTTCATAGCAGGATCTTGCACAACTACGTAAAAATAGAAGTTCCATGTGAAAACAGGAGGCTGATGCTCAAGGAGTGGGGGAAGCAGAGAGAAAGTAATTACACACTATGGGATCTTCCCATAGTCTTGGCCCTTTTTTTGAAACATCAGGAAATATTGTCAGCTGAATGGATGGAAGGGGCTGCAGCCACCCATGACTCAGAAAGATTCATAACACCAGAGCCCTGAACAGGAGTGTTTATCAAAGGCAGGCTGAGAGAGAAATCATCTAACTTGAGACAATTCAAAGGCAAAATCCTTTTTCTCAGCTCTGTCCTCGGATTGCACTCCCTTGTCAATTTTTGAGGCACTGAGCTTTCTTGGGCATTAAAAGAAGCCTCGTTTAGTGTCCAACATCCTTCCTCAGTTCTCCAATGAGAGCGTTGGAATGAAGGCAGTATAGAGTGCTAGGGGTTGTACTGGGGAGTGGGGGAGCATGGAGCCTAATTCTTGCTTTTTATAGGTGGGGAAACCAGTGGGGAAACTAGGGCCAACAAAGGGGACGTAGCAGGAGACCTGTGTGCAAGGTCACATCTCTGGGAAGTGGCAGAGTCTGGAATCAACCCCAGGTCGATTGTCCCAGGCTGGGGTTTTCCACTCTCTGATTCTTAATGGAGAGGGCAGTCCATTTCCTTTGACCATTAATTTAATAAAAACCATTCCAGAAAAAATGGTGCCGCGACTCCAGAAAGAAGGAAAAGGAAAGGCAAAAGAGAAAGATAGAAACAGAGAATGATTCTTCTTGTCCTTTCTCTTCCATCACACATGCCTGGCAAGAGGGCATTTTACAAAAGGAATAAGAATGAACTTAATATTAAATTGACTAAGAAGGGAAACCTAAGCGTGGACCTTTCTAGGAATTCAAAACTCAGAATATGAAAAACACTTCTAAAGCGGCTATTAATTGTTTCATGATGTTGGTGCTGATGTAGTTGATTCCTACCTGCCAAGAACTTGTGCCATTTCTAGATTTTTCTTTTCAGACTCTAGTAATTCACACCCTGTCCTAAATTTATAACATTGAAGCAGGCACCATGGTTTGCACCTGGATGTCGGAGTATTTGATTTCCTTAAGCAGGGGTTTTGTTTATTTTTGCATGGGGCCATAGACTTCACTCTCTTGCCAGCCTCTTCTGGGGCAAGACCCCACCTACCCCCGCAGGGTCCCACACCAGCCCCCACTTGTCTGGCTTAAGGCCTTCCAGACACCCCCTGGGCCTCTCAGAGTAAACCGGACACAGGCTCCAGGACAGGGTAGTTTTTCAAACAAGCCCTTGTTCATCAATCTCATCACACTTGGGGCTCCAGTCCCACCAAATGCCTGGCACCGTATTCTGTACTTCAGATATCAGTCAGGAAAAAGAAGTTGGAGTCTGGGGTCTGTCCCTGAAGAACTTGTAGTCAGAGGCAAGAAGAAATTCTTCTGCTATCATTCTTGTCTTTCTTTCTTCCTTAATTAGGAGGAGCTGGGAGTTCAATTCTGTTGGGGTTTGTAGGGCACAGATGCAATCAAGGAGAAGTCAGACAGCGGCGTTTTGCTCACCCGGCTCCCCTTGGATTCCCACAAAGACCAACTGGCAAGCTCTCTCTAAGGGGTGGGGGTGGCACACGCTACACCCAATTATCGCATTTTGAAAGGCACACGTGCCCACCTACACATGGTGTTGTGCCAGGGCAGAGGTGACATAAGCTAGGGGAGATCTGCGTGTGTTGGCAACTTCATTCCTCTGGACCAACTCTCATTGTTAAACACATACACCCTGTAAAATAGAGGAGAATTGAGCTCATTAGTATGATTGTTTATAATAATCACGATAAAAATTAACAACATGCTCTCCTTTGTAAGAGAAAATGGCACTCCTGACCCTCAACAGAACTGAAGCCCTGCAATGCTTTGCCCAAATTGTGATGAATCTGGCAGAGTCCTCCCACGACAGGGGCTTCAGGTCACTGGCTGGAGCGGGGCTAAGAAGAGGAACAAGGCCTGATGCCTCACAGTTCCAGCATTTGGGTATAGAGTCCCATATTTTCTCACTTTCTCCTCTTCAGAGGAAGGCAAAACTAGAGGAATTGGGTGTCAGATAGACCTAGGTTCACATGTGACCATACTATGCACCACCCTCATGACCTTGGAACCATGCCACGACTTTCTGACCATCAGTTTCTGCATCTGTAAAAGGCAGTGATATTATTTGTCTTGTAAGATTACATGTTTTTGAGGACTAGAACTTTCCTACCCTCAGTTTCTACATCTGTAAATTGGAGTGATAATATTTGCCTTGTAAAATTACACTTATGAGGATTAGGATTAGCAGAGGGTGGGCACCCAAGACATTTTAACATCATTATAATATGATAATTATGGACAACTGAAGAGATAACATTATTTTGTCTAAATGAAGAAACTTGGACAAAATAATCATTTGCTATTGGCTCTAAGAGTTTCTGACCTCAAAGAAATAAATGGCATGGATGTTGCCCAGTCCTACCCCTGCCCAGAAGGCCCTGGACTGGCCTGTTTAGAAGACATTGAGCCCTCAGAAAGTCCAGCAACCTGGCTCCAACTGCAGTTATAAGAGCAGTTGTCATCTGAACCAGGCTGGACATCAAAGCCAAGGAGATCAGGAAGTTGGCACAGGTAGGATCTTTCTGTCTGGTGAGGGCTGCTGAGCAGGGGAGGACCCCAAACATGCATCTGCATACTACCTCTCAGCCAGTCTAGTTCCCATATGTACAAGGCACCTCAACCACCCTATTCTTCTCCTGCTGCCTGGAAGGGTGTGGGTGTGAATGTGGGCTGCCTAGCAATGAGGGCCCAGTCCAGCACGGGTGTGCTTCGTGACTCCATATGGGAAGGCAGCTAGACGGAATCTCTCTTCTCTGTAGCACTTCCGGTGGAGGAGTGGGAGAGAAGAAAAGGCCCTAAGATGATGTGAGACAATGACTCCATAGCAAAGAAGTATTTCTGGTAAGCCCAGATGCTTTTGCTAGAAAACTGAGCAAGAGAATGAATGACAGTTGTAGCAGTTGGGAAGTATGTTTGTCTCTGGACAGAACTTCCAGATTTTAAGACAACATCACCATGCATTTTTATTAATATAATGCTTCCCAGATTGGGAAGCCCTTTCACAGTCTGTATCTTGAGAGATTCTAGTAAATTCCTGCAAGGTATGAAAAGCAATGGATATTATTTTCACTTTATAGATGAGGAAACCAAGGCACCAAGAGACTAAGCCAGGGATTACCTGACCAAATAGTAGTATCTCCCTTTGGGGTAATCTTTTAGAAAAATTAAGAGAGAAAGACCTGTTTCAGATCCTTAGTACCAGGCACAGAGCAAAAGGAAAAGTCCTGAGCCTCAACCTTTATCCGACCTTCACCTTCTATACCTGAAGCCAAAAAAGTCCATACTCCCTTCCCTACCTCACTGCAAATGCTGGAGTCTTGCAAACTCTTCTCCCAGGACCTGTTTAAGCAGGTTTGGAGCTGCTGTTGCCTGGCCTTTACAGAGAATATTCTCCCAGAGCAACACACTAGATGTATGATGGGAGGGAGGGAGAGTTCGGGAAAGAGGATGAGGTATACAGGGACATAAACTCTGCTTGTGGGAGGTTTAGAGAGAAAGGAGTGAAATCCTGCCTTGTTTGATTCGGAGCCTTAACAGGCTTGCTACTCTTTAAAGTACACAGGAAAGTGGGATTTGTGAAGGGAGGAGAGAGGAGGGTGATATCTTTATGAATGGTGCTGAGAATCCCAGAGCAGGTGCCCTGTTCCTGTGCCGTGGGCCCCAGGCCCTGTTGCCTGGGCTGAGGCCCACCACTTTGCCATAGCCTGTCTTCCATTCATGGGACTTGGCTCACACACTCCAGTCTGGCCCATCAAACTAATCCCTTTGTTCCCAACAATGCAGAGGGTAGAAGGGGCTGCTGATTCTGCTACTGTGGCTGCCTGACAGTATCTTCTAGGTGAAGATAACTTTGTAGGGAGACAGAAGGGTCCACCCACAAGGGAACGTGTTCCTGCCTCCGTATGTGGTGAGCCCAGGATCAGAGCAAGTGGAAAGATGGCATGCATCTTAGAGCAGAGTTAAGTCAAATAGGCAGTGGCATCAGTGGTCTCAGCTTTGGCATCAGTGATCTCACACTACCCAAAGATCGCCTATTGATGCTGGCACACAGGATCCCACTAGTCCTCCCACCACAACCCAGGCGCAAAGCTTCCCAAGCCCAGCCCCCATCCCACTCAAGGAACCCTAAATATATGCGCGCGCACACTGGCAAGCAGCATTCCCATGCTAAACACTCATGGCTTGCCACCCCCCACCTCTAAAAGGAGCAGACTTACTGCTGAAAGTCTGCCAAAGTGTGGCTGGCTTCCAGCACCAAAAATACCTCCTGTGATCCAAGGGGCTACTGTACTGGCATCTATCTGTAGGGCTGAAGCTGCGGCTGTCAGGACTTCCCCTAGGGATGGGCTCATGGCCCATTTGGGCCTATGCTACCCAAAGCCTAATCGCTTGCTTTCAAGGGCTGAGGAGGCCTGCTCCTCACCTGGGAAATGCAAGTGGGAGCTGCTCAGCCAGACCTGCCTTCCACAGGAAAAATACTCATCTCACACAGGAAAAATTCAGCTCTATTCTAAGATGCTGTTGTCCTTTTCTCTCCCACTTCTCTTATCCTCCTCCTTAAGTCACTCATCAAAGAAGGGGGGGTGGTCTGGAATAATAATGCAGCAACCACGGATGCCTTTCCAAGGATGAGGTTCAGGGAGGTAGGTGGGTTAGCACTGGGGGAAGAAAGCTATTGAACTTGCTACGATTTTCCAAAGGTGAGGATTTGGCATAAGACAACATTCTTCCATACGTTTATTCATTCGATAAATATTTACTACTTGCCCACAACTGTCCTGGACTGCGGCTTTCTTTCTGGATAAAAATGACAATGGACACAAGGCACTGGGAGAGGACTGGTCAGTTCCCAGTGGCTGTGGGTTTGACATCAGCTGGACAAGGTAAAGAAGGCCAGATAGATACAAGAAAACTTGAGTCCCCAGGAGGTCATAGTTGGACCTGGGGGTGTAGTGTTTGTTGGATTATTGCCAGGCTTTCTAAAAAAAACCTGTGCCAAAGAGATAATTCTGTAATGCGTTCAGTGCCATTAAAGGAAAAAACTATGGTAAATTTGCTCTTAATAAATAATTGTATAATAAAGGAGTGAATACCCAGATCAAAGGGATGGGGTTATTTGAGCTTGCTTAAAAACTAGAGGCTTCTATATATTGCCACTGCCTCAGAGGATGTTATATCTAAATGCAAACCATGAAAGAAGGTGTTTTTAATTCCTAAAGCATATTATTATAATTGTATGCTTAGCTAATAAGATCCATATTTGTTCTAGCCTATTAGTACAACAACAATCTTTTCATTTCAATGATGGTATTAATTCTTTATTTTTGCATATGCCTGTTTTAATTCCTTCAGCTATCTAGAGATTGAAGTTAGAAATTTCCAACTTATAGATGGAAAAACTGAGGTCTAGAGAAGTTAGAGGTATTTCATTCAGGTCACCTCCTAGCAGGCAATCTTAGTGCTCCTCCCATGGCTGTGCCAACGGCAGGTATTTCCACAGTCTCACAGGACACACATCTCAGACCCTGTTCAGGCGCAATGTGGAAACTGGAAGGCATGGTGTCACCTGCTGACAAAATATTCTCCTACCCATGTTCTCTCTTTCTCTTTTCCTCTCTTCCTCTTTCTCTTCCCTTATTCAGTAAGGAGATGGAAGGCAAGTTGAGTGAAAGATAGGATGAGTAGCTGTCTCTTTCATTTTATGCTTCCTTGCTCTTTATGCTAGAATTTACTTCTGGACCATGTGAGTGAGGGTGGGAGGACAGTATCAGAAAATTACTTAAATTGTACTATAATCTTCCTAAAATATGATTAAATTGAGGCATGAGGAAGAAATGTGATCTCAGGGTCATGCAGCACTTAATTTAGAATAAGAAGGCCCTAATGTTCTGCTTCAAGCCTTATTTCCAGCCCTACACTGGTGGTCTTTGGTGTAGCTGGCCAGACTGATGTTCCATGCATTGAACAAATGGAAAAAGTATTCCAAAATCTAGCATCTTCTCCAAATCATCTTCCTTAATCCATTGTGGTTTCAATTCAGGTAAGCCACACATAAGAGGATAGACTAGACTTCTGGAAGGAGAGACCAGATCTACATAAAAAGAGAAAGAATAATATTGGATAAATGTAATTTTTTTAGAATGTTAAAACAGTAAATCCCACAGAAATTTGAAGAAAAGAACAGGCATCAGTCAAGAAAGACAACTTAGAGCCTTTGTGGTTCGTAAAACAAAACTAAAAACAACTAGTGAAAGTAACAGGGACATAAATTTCGACTGATTACAAAGAACTTTTGAAGAATTAGCTAATTGCTACAGATGTTGGAGTAAAGCCTAGATTCCTCCAATCCCGTATTGAATAAACAATTGTTTGAGATGACCGATGAGCTTAAAATTTTCTTTTTCTTTCTTTCTTTCTCTCTCTCTCTCTCTCTCTCTCTCTCTCTCTTTCTTTTTTGAGACAGCCTCGTTTTGCTGCTCTTGCTCTTGGTAGAGTCCGGTAACATCATAGCTCACAGCAACCTCAAACGATTAGGCTCAAACCATTCTCTTGCCTCAGCCTCCCAAGTACCTGGATCTATACCCGCCCGCCACAACTCCCGGCTATTTTTAGGGGTCTCGCTCTGGTTCAGGCTGGTCTCGAACCTGTGAGCTCAGGCAATCCACTCGCCTCAGCCTCTAAGAGTGCTGGGATTACAGGTGTGAACCACCGCTCCCAGCCACTTAAATTTTTTTCTTTTTTTTCCTGACTCTCTCCTTACTTCCTTCCTTCTGCCTCTACTATTCTAAGAATTTCAGGCAACTGCTTTTAAGGTTTTCAGGAGTGATTTGTTTGTTGTATTTCTGTTTATACCACTGAGGACCGTGGCCACCAGAGGGCAGTAAAGGAAACATCAGAATACTTGGACAAGTTAGATAAACTCGCGTGCGCTCTGGTCGCCGGCAGGGACTACATAGATTCTGAGAACCCGTCGGGGTCTAGCTTGCAGCCCCCTTCCGGAAAGCAGTGTAGAGAGACTGCGGTGATACTGAGAGTACATGGCTTGGATTCAGTGGGTTTAAGGGCAGCGATGCATTGTCATTCGGAATCTAGACACCTCTCACCTTAGGTTATTAAAATAAGTTATCTTACCGCTACCTCTCTGATTCCCCTGCCTGGTAGGCTCTCCAGGTCTGGATACAAGAAGCTCCCCTTAAATGTCCCCATCGCCCCTATCCAAGTTAGGACTTGCCAGACACCCAGGATCCCTAACAGAGTGGAATCTTGAGAATCAGTTCAGAACAAGGCTTATCTTCGCTTTGCAAAAAATGATAATTAAAAACAACTTCAAACCTCATCCGGCAGCTTGTTGGCTTTATGAAATTCACGAGAAGACGACATCTAGTCTCACAAATTCCGAGACCTCTATCTCAAACCCTGTAGACAAGACCGGTTCCTTCCCATTCACTCCTCACTCAAATTAAAGATGAAGAGAGGTGTGCAGTATGCGCGCGCCGTGACAGGTGATGCCAAGAGAGAGAGAGCTTCTGTCCCCACTGTCCTCACCCTCTGTGCTTGGGTCCTGACACACGCAACCCACTTCCTACTCTGCCACACCGAAGGATAAGCCAGCTGAGCTCGCAGGGCCTCCACTCGAATCCCCAGGCCCTGGCAGCATATTCCTCGCCCCCTTGGCCACTTAAGGTGGCTGGTGGGCCAGGGCTGAGCTAGGCGCAGGGCGGGCAGCGGGGCGGCCTCGCGATGCCAGACCTGATCCTCCTTTGTTGACAGCTTGCGGAGGAGGAAGTCCGCGCGGGCGGGGGCGGGGGCAGGGGGCTGGCGGCGGCGCGCGGTGCCAGCGGCGGGCGCGGCCGGCAGGGAGCGGGTTAATGCTCGCGGCCTCTATGATAATGAGCTGCCTGGTAATATAGGGAGGCCGGCGCTGAGGGCTCCGCCGCCGCCGCTGCGCCGCCACCGCGGGAGCCGGAGCTGCCGGGCAGAGCGGCGTCCGCGCCAGACTGGAGCGGGAGGGCGGCAGAGCGCAGTTGCTGGGAATATCTCAGCAGAGAGGACGAGCCATCCTCAGAGAGACCCTGCGAGCTCGGGAGCGGCAGGAAGCGCGAGCGCCGGGGAGGACGGAGCAAACCTCCGAGTAGATCTCGAAAGCCAGGTTCCCGGAGGAAATGGGACTGTGAACGAACCGGGAGCTGGAAGGGAAGGAAGCGCCGGGATTGCTGATGTCAGAGGAGCCCGGAAAGTCGCGCTGGAAAAATCTGAAGACGGCCGGGGCTTTGCTTCTTCCCCACGAGAGACACTACCAGACACCCCCACACGCCCCCTCGTTGCCTCCGGGCGCCCCCCGCGAGCCGGCGACAGCGCCCGGCAAGGCTGCTGCGGGGCGAAGGAGGACTGAGGGGCGCGCGGACCGGAGACCGAGGGGCCACTTCAGGAATACAGATAAGTGGCTGGCGGTTTGACGTGGATTTTAATGAATTTGGACTCCATGTGGATTTGGTCGTCCCGGTAATTCCGAGCTGCAGGCAGGGAGAGGGGCCTCGCGCCGCCCTCAGCAGCCGGCGGCCGAGGCGGACAGAGCGGGGACGGAAGGACAGACAGACGTCGCCGAGCTGGGTAAGCGGCGGCTGGGCCGGGCGCTCGGAGTCGGCAGCGCCCTCCGCCCTCTCCCCAAACGCGCGCACACCCGCGGCGCCTTCTCCTGCGCCCGCCTCCTGGGGGTCCCGGGCCCAGGCACCCGGGCTCGGCTGCGGCGGGCGAGTCCCCGTGCGGGCTCGGCCACTTTCGCGGGCGGGATCGCGGCGTGCGTGTGAGTGCCGGCACACTGGCCGGCGCTGCCTCCCGCCCTGCTTCCCGGCCGGCCACCCGCGTCTCAGCCGCGGGCTGGGGGCGGCAGCAGAGCTCCGCCGCGCGCCTCCGCCACGCACCTGCCGGCACTCTGCGGCTTTGGGGAGCACCCGGGCGGCGAAGCTGTCCCGAGAGCTGGAGATCAAAGGGAGGGGGGCTCGGTGGCCTGAGCGAGCGACACAGCCCCAAACCACTGTGGCCAGCGATAAATTGGGGGGCGTTCACTCCTGAATCAGAGTCTCTGGTGGCTGCTAGCTGTTCCTTCCGATCAGGGGACTGGGATCTGAGGCAGGGGATTTGTCTTTGCAGGGTTCTATTAGGCTCAGGGAGCGATTCCAAGGCATTTAGTGGGGATAATTGCTCCATCTTCCCCTATCTTCCTCGGTGGTGTAGCGCCCAGCAGGGGCCCAACCCCCTGGTTTGAGCAGCAGAGGAGCGTTAGGGGTTGAAGTGGGAGTTTGTTCAGCATCTAAGAGGCTCCTTGTGAACCGTTTAAGAATATTTCCCTCCATGTGCTCCTTCTTGACCCACCCCACAAGTGGTGTAGGGATCTTAGAAAATTCTCACCCTTTTGAATCCGTCCCACAGGTAGTTTATATAAATGTTAGTCTAGTCCTGGTCTAGAAGGCTAAAAGAGAGTCACCAGAAACTGCCATTGGAGATCCCCCTCCAAAAAAAATACGTCTACCTGTTTGGCGTGACCCTCGGAGGACCCACTTACTCAAACTCAGTTCTACTCAGGAAGGACAAAGATAATGGGGGGGGGGTAACAAAAAAAAACTTGGGGGTTCTAGGTCTCCTGAGGGGGCCAAAATTTGATAGGTCTCCTGGAGGGCTTAAGAGCCTGGAGTATGCAAAAGACAGAAAAGTAGGATCAGTTTGGGGAGCTGGGCTGCCAATCACAGCTGGAGTCAGTGGCTTGGAAGCCCATCAGCTTGGCAGAACTAAGAAATGTTAGGGTGCATTCATCACCATTCATGCACAAGCTCAGTGGACGAGGTCTCTGAAGTGAGTGGCAAGCCAAGATGAGTATCTGGACTGGGCTGGGTTGGACACTTTGGGAGCAGGAGTCAGGTTCAGTTCTTTCCTTCCCTGCACAATAGCAGGCTTCTTTCCCAGATCTTGAAACTTCTCTCTTCTGGGCTGGCTTAGGATTTTGAGGCCTTCAGTTGAGTGACAGAGCCCCAGGAAGAGATAGCCCTGACTGGAGGAATTCGGCTGTTCCTAATTGAAATGCACAACTTTTGTGCAGTCACCCCAGAAAGCTCCTAGAGTTGCTAGCAGCCCTCTCCCCTCTGACCTCCAGGCAAGAAGAGACAAGAATTCATTAACTTCCCCTTCTCACAGAGCACTATTTTTGAACTAATTACCTGTGATTTCTTCTCAGTGGCTGGGGGCTGAGGGATGGTGTGGAAAGATGGTAGGGAACCAAGAAGACAGAGTGGAATCTGTCTAGATAACCTAGGAGGTTGTTTTTCTTTCTCTTTTTCCACCTAGCATCACAGCCTCTCACCTCCAACCCCTCCTTGTCCCAGAACTTGCCCCGGTGTCAGCATTACCTGAAGGAGCCATTTCCCTCCATCCACAGCGATCCTCCTCAGGGAGCCGCTGATAGAGGCAGGGCAACACAGGGCAATGCGGACTGCCCTCTCGCTCCCTCACTGTCCTCTGCAAATTGCATTAGGATGGGGGCAAATTGGCTTGCAAAGCAGTTAAATGGAAATGACATTTAGAGTGATGTGCTGCTGAGGAGAAGCGGGATCTGAAGTAGTGAAGTACCTCAAGGTCTCTTCTGCCCAGGGACCAAGAATCTGGAAAGGGACTCCCAGCCAGCCCATCTCTCTGGCTGGGCATAGAGACTGGGGCCTGTCGCAGCCTAGAGTAGGACAGGGAGTCTGGCTAGCTTTTCATGTCCATCACCCAGAACCATGTCGTTACAAGGTTGATGCCCTCCCCTTTTCAGAGCTGGCCTGAATAACTACCCCTGTCTCCAGAGTGCCAGGAAACATTCACCCTCCAACTCTCTTGACCATCAAAAGCTGCAGATGTGGTGAATGTAAAAGTTCACCATCTGTTTTACTGGAGTCTGTGCTTAAAATGACGTTAAAAAGAAAACCCTCAAAGAACAGCTTCTTCTCTGCCAGCTCCCCTTCCCATTTACAAATACTTCTGATTATTCAGCTAATCTTTATTTCATGGGCATGTTACAAGAAAACACAGGAGCGGGAGGGGAAGCCAGTGACATGGTTAAATATACAAGGCAGCAGCTGGCAGTAGCCTAAACTCACCAGTTTAGGTGCTGTGAAATATTTGTAGTGCTGGAGTTGTCACTCTTTGGGGGTTCTATAGCTTCTATCCTACCTCATTTTCTATGACTGCCTTCTCAAGATATAGGGTTTGGTGTGGGGGAGGCAATTCTTGTTTCTAGCAGCATCCCCCGCCCCAGCTGTCTCCCTGTGTTGCCACACAGCTGTCTCTGCACACACAAACCAGGGCACAGTGTACTTCTGTCCATCATGGTAAACGGAGAGGCAAGGAGCACGGAGCCAAGCCTCCCCCCTCCATGCTGATCATAAAGAGACTGGGCCATTGTGTTACAGTCTGTTAACTAGAAATAATTCAGGACCATTCACAAGGAAGCTGGTAGATGCAGGCTTGGAGGTTCTGGAGTTTTACAGATCTGTGCTTGCCTCCCCCCCATCACTACCACCCTACCCAGGGGCAGTCTCTTATCAATTCATTATATGTGAATATTCTATCTCTGCTCTTCACATATGTTCAGTTCAAACAATGATGAATGGAACCCTTAACAGTTTTTTCACTTAGTTACAAAGATTTTATGCCTGATTAGAGTAAATGAGGGGTGGGTGTGCATCTCTTTCTTTCTCGGTCATTTCTAAGGTGAGCCCTGTGGAGACACAGAGAAAGGCACTTCTTCCCAGGGTCGAACAGCTGGTCCCAAGGCACCCAGGAGGGATCGCTGGTAAGAAAGGGACACTCGTGTTCTCCTCAGTTGAGCCCTCAGGCTCACTTGAGCCTCATTCCCTGGCATTTGGGCATATGGAACCTCTTTATCTAGCTCCACACTTCTCCATCTGGAATTCCAGGGCAGAAATAGAGGTGAGAAAGTTCTTTGTTGGGGAGCAGGGTCCCTATCAGGCAAGTGTGTAAGGGGAGAAGAGGAAGGGAGGGTGAGAGCTGGAAAAGAAAGAAAGAAAGAAAGAAAAGCTTAGGTCTGAGTATTGCAAAAGTTCCCTGCTCCTACAGTTGGTTAACCATTAACCCCCTGGCCTGCTCTGGCCATATCACCCACTTGGGTGAAAGGATATCTCTGGGAAACATAGAGGACTGGCAGGTGTTCCCCCATGGCCCCCCTCACCCCAACAGAATGCATGCTCTCGCTCCCTGTCCCCTACAGCCCCAGACTCAGTCCTTGGTCCCCTCTTACTCCATTCTCTCCTTCCCCTGTACCAGCACACCTCCCACCCCCTGCCAGCTGTCCCTTCACCTGGCATTGCCGGTTGTTTGCAGGGCAGGGTGGGTGTCAGAGGCTAGGGAGCCAGCAGGGTGGTGGGGAGAATCAACTGAGGGGTGTGGGCTGGATTCACACAGGACTCCAAGGCAGCACTCTTGGTTTGGATTATAAACAGCTTCAAAAATATATATAAACCCAGTAGGCTCAAGTTTGCTTAGGGGTGGGTGTGTATGGATGGGGGTTGGGGGAGGAAGCTTTGTAGAAGCTGCATTATCCTCCAGCTTGATTTTCCTAGCTCCTCTCATGGTAGGTCTGGCCTGTGGGTCCCCATTTTTGTTGCCCCCCACCTGAGGTTAGGCCATTTAATCCAAGGCCTTGCCAAAGCAGTTCTAGCTGGTCAGGGCTAGTGTCCTGAATGTCAGAGAAGGCTAGCCTGTGTACTGAAGATGCAGATTAAGATACAGGAGCAGAGGCACACCGGGAAAGACAGAGTGAAGACGTGGACAGAAGCAGGGAGACAGAAAGGGAAGATAAAGACAGAGACTGACCTGGATGGGGCTGGAGAGAGCTGAGGGCAAACACGGGAAGAGCCAGGCTGGCAGAAGGGGCTCTGCTCGGTCTTTGGTGGCCAGGGGAGGCTCTGGGCTAAGCTAGGAAGCTGAAGTAGCAGGTTATCTCCACTAGAGGGGACTCTTGAAAACCAGGCTTGGCTCTAAACAGTGGCTTTTGTGCTTTTCTTTTTGTAAGAAGAAAAAAAAATGCATGAGATATATTAAAAACTCCCAGCTGTCACTACCCAGAGACCACAATTGGTAGGTCCTATAGGCAGTGGGACTTCTGGGCCCCTGTCTGGTTTTAGGGGGTGAGAAGGTGGCAGCAGCATTAAGGAGGGTGCATGAGGGTTACATGGAGGCTCAGAGCAGCTCTGGAGAGGTCTGCCCTAACAGGAGGTGTCTGGGTGTGTGAGCCAGGGAGGGGGACACATTCTCAAGTTAGCAGGCAGTCCAGTGTGCTGCCTGGCCTGCCAAGAGCCTCTTGCCTTTCTTTATCAGCGACAGAAGTTTTGGGCCCATTCCCAAGGTGCCTTCACATGCCTTCCCTTCTTCCAACTCCCTAACTGTGGATTTTTGAAACATTCTCAGGTGGTGGCAAAATTGCTCCTGAGGAGACTTTTTTTAAAAAGACCTTTCAGGAATTGAACGCATGTCAATGTTGTATCACTGATTTAATCTTTGTCTTCATAGTCTCTGTGGGAGCCTTTCACTGAATTATAATTCCCCCTTTCATTTCAGCAGAGGACAATATTGAGAGAGAGCAGAGTCCAGAGACTCTCATCTAAGGCGATAATAACTATCTAACAGGGGTATGAAAAAATATTGAAGTTTTGGGATGGGCAGGAGGCCAGAGAGTAGCAGCATCTCTTCAGATCTGATACCATCCCCTGATATTTCATCTTGGTTTGCCTTTGGCTCAAATTTACCTGGGGGTCAAGGAGTGGGAGGGGGGAGGAGGGGACAGAGAAAAGAAAGAAGAAAAACAAGATAACTGTATCGTGCTAGGAAAGTTTAATTCTGCTTTTCCTTGGGTAAAATTGCTTTCAGGGTGAGAGATAAAAGGCAATGAAGTTGCCCTTGGAAAGTTCAACTAGTCTTTCAGAATGAAGAGAAGGAGGGATCCTACTGTTCAGAGTGAATAGCTGGTGAATGACCCTTGCTCTTCTGTGACCCCCCCCCCACCCTGCCTCCAGACACACCCCTTCTCTCTGAGGCACTAAGAGGACAGCAGCTTCTGACAGAGAAGCCCCTGCACTAGCTCGCTCAGAGGAGTTATCCTCCCAGGCTTTCCGTTGTATTTCAACAGCCTCCCTCCTGGCCTTAGCTCCTGGTTTGGGTATGGGGGGGACAGAAGAAGGAGGGATGAGGAAGGACTACTGAACATCTTCTCCAACTTTACCTTTAGAGTTGAATTTTACACAGTAGTTCCCCTCACACTGAACCAACTAGGTAGACACACTGAATTAGAATTCATTTAAGGTTAAATAAACAGGGACCAATCACCTATGCAGTGCCAAGAATGTAGTAGCTCCCTCCCTCCTAGTAGAAGGATGAAAGAATAATATCTCCTATCTTCCAGGAATTTATAGTATTCTTGGTAGGGCAGGGAGAGAATTGCATAAACCAAGTACCCCCAAATATCTTTAGTAGAAGGCAGAAGGGAGGTATCTGTGCACTGGAGGTTAAGAGAAAGTGAAGGCAGAGAGCTCTTCAAAGCACCAAACAAGTCAATGGGAGGCGGAGATTTCCAGGAATGAGTTTCCCATGAAGGATGAATACTTAATGCTGTCCCGCACTCTGGCCTTTCAGAACCACCCCTGCATAACCATTTTCCCCACTCCTTCTCCTCTGTGGATTAGAAACTGACAACACTAGATTTGTTTTCCATTAGTTAATATTCCAAAGCAAGGTCTCTGGGGTGCACATTCCCAAGGGATTGTCATGTTGTATTCTATGAAAATTTTATTGCTTTCTGGTGCCTCTGAAGCTGGCAGTGTAGATGCCAATGGGGTTTATCAGGAAATGTTCACATTTAAGCATCCCAAATCCTGCCGCTTACTCTTACCTGAATGAAACCATGAAATGAACAGGACCTGAGGGAAAGTTCAGATTTTTATCTCTACATCTTGGTTGAGCGAGGGATTGCCTCTGCTGGGGAAAGATCTACTCTCTTTTAAAGTCCAGAAAGAAAGCAGATAACGACTGATGGAGGGAGGCTAAGAGGACACAGACTTCAACTCAACCTAAAGCATTCTCTGATCCTTAGAAGGAAAGTGTTGGTCTCCCTGCGCCTTGGCCAGGGCTAGGGGGTGCCACGGCAGAGATGCTCTAGGGGACAAGAACAGACCTGGGGGACATGCTTGGGCTTCAAGAAGCCTGTGAAACCTTCAAAGTCCTATGCTTTCAAGAATTACGCAGGTATGTGTGTTTTTTTGTTTCTTAAGAGAAGGAGTTTGTGGTTCCCCTCACCCAACGTAAAGAATCACTAGGGCCTTTCCTGTCCTTAGTTTCTGCATCAACTCTGGTGCTATGATGGAGCTCTAACCCCAGTCCCTCCCACAAGTCCAGAGTGGTGAAGGACACACTGTCGGAGTGAGCAGGAGCAGTCTAGAGACAGCTCAGAGTGTCAGGGGCACCTATGGACAGGCCTTTTAACGTCTCTGACCAGGGACTGGGGGCTGGGGGGCACAGGCTGCCAGGCAGAGTGCTCCACTTTCTAAGTGGAGAGGGTGGGAGGTTCAGGAGGAGAGGAAGGGGTGTATAGAAAAGCTGTGCTGCCAGGTAAAGGCAGGAGGACCAGCAGGCAGAGAAGTAGCAAGAGGGGATGTTGCCTCTTTGAAGTGGTTTCCTGCTTCATAAAAGCGAAAGGCCTCGGCTGGGCTGGGTAAATATTACGTTGGCCTCTGACCTCCCACCTCCCCTGACTGCTCCCCCAGCTTCCCATTTTTTTTGTTTTTTTTTTTTTTCGGTCTGGAGGAACAAAGATACCTGAGGGAGAAGAGACTAGTCTCTGAACTTCACAGAGGACGGGGTTCTCAGCCAAAGCCCAACTCAAAGCAGGACAGGAAAACCCAGCTCTTCCCACCCCCATGTACTGCGCCCCCCACGTACAGCATAGCTCTACCAGGTCTCTGCTGCAGTAGTGGGCAGCAGTGTTTGCCAGGAAGATAGTGTTTGCCAGGAACATAGCTGTCTCAGGATTTCACAGTCCCCTGACGATACTGACACCCCACCCTCACCCCACCTGCCTGTGCCGTTCTGACAAGTCCCTTTACTCTAGTGGAACAAAACCCACGCCACCACATTTTCTGCAAGCAAACACCTCCGCCCCCCCCCCCATCCAGGTTTATTTGGAAATGAACAAAATTCTAGTCAAACGCCCATCCAGTGCCCCCCTTTGGGGCATTAAGCCCTTCAATTTTGGGGTCCCAAGGACTTAAAGAGAATGATCTGAACTGCATGTGGAGGTGAAATCCATACCCAGTACCTTCCTGCATGAGGTCTGGGCCCTGCTAAGATGGTTGAGAACAGATGGTCAGGAAGAGACTGGTGTCAAAGAATAGGTTCCTAACACAGAAGAACAAAGGGCCTCCCTTCACACCTGGAGCCCCTCCCTCTTCCTAAAGATTTCTCACCTGCTTACCAGGGCTTACTCTCCATTTGCTCCCTGGTCCCAGAAGGGAGATAAGAGGGAGTCACTGGCAGAATTAGCTCCTGACTCTTACTCAGGACCTCAGTTTCTCCATCCGCACAATGGGAATGAATAATTTTTTCATGACTGCTCAAGAGCCCTGGACTGAGGCACAGGAAGATGGTGTTAGAGCAGTTGGAAAAATGATAAGTACTACAAACATGGAAAACTATCCTAAATTTTAGAGCAAGAATAAAAAACCAAGCTAGGGGTATTTTTCTTCCCCCAATCCCCATCTCTCTCTCTCTTAATTTGTTTGGAATTTACTAAGCAAAATAAGATTTTATTTAAAGAATATGTGTGAGCTGAAGACTCATCGGAGACTAGAAACTGAGGGCAGTGCTAATGGGGCCTCAGCAGTGAGGCCACATGCAGGGCTTGCAGTCAGCATTTAGCCAGTGGGGTTGGAAATTGAATTCTGAATTTGCTACTCTTGGGTTTTTGGTGCCTTCAGATCTGAGTAGAGATGTAAGACACTGTCATAGGGCTGGTGAGTTGGCATTGCTCTGGGAGTAACCCCCCATGGCAGAGGAAGGGGAAGAACTCATGGGTTTCTGACCATCTGGATGCAATGGGACTTCATCTCCTCTACAAAGAGAACTCCTAGGAGCAGGGCCTTGGATGGGGCAGATATGGCATGAAGAGAATTAGCAGAAGCAGGAGCAGGGTCCAGGAGCCCATGGTGGCCTCAAGGATAAGATCTTTGGCTGGCAGTGATCACTGGTGAAAACACAGAAGGATATCTGATGGGAAGTATCAACTGTCTCCTAGTAGAACAAGAAGCTCTCTGATGACTTTCTCAGCTGGAGCACAAGACACCTTGTCTCTTGTTAGAAATGCAGACTGTGGGAAGGCGCCTGTCACAGAAGACAGTCCTGTGCACCTCACAGCACTGTCCAACAGTCTACTATAAAGCAAGGAGGTGCCAAGATGCCTTGACTTCTTTTCCAAATATTGTTTTTAAGGAGAAGTGTGAATCACAAAAGAAATGGATATTATATGTAAAATACTTGAATTGTATCTGAGTATTTATTTGGTAGCAGCTTTTAAGCAAGTCCATATCATAGTGTGAAACCCAAGCCTAGATCCCTGAGCCACACAGCAAGTTGTCATTCACTACTCTCCAACTGTGAGGACTTTTGTTTGCCCAGCCTCACCCAGCACACTCTCTCGTTCTACCCACTTAACCACCCTCTCTTCCAGTTTCTTGTCCCCTAACCCCCATGTTGGCATCCTCCCTGCCGCTCTCTTCCTTGATTTGAGAAGACACACATCTCATGATAAAGCAGCATTCCCCACCAAGAACTGACCTCTCCTCTTTTCTACCCATCTGCTAGCCCTTAGCACATACCACGGCCCCTCTATGGGGCCAGGCAGTGTGGTGTATAAAACGCCCCCACGAAATGGCTGCGACCAGCTTTCCTCCATCCACAGCAAGCCTTGCTATTTGCATAGTCTATGGCTCTGGCAAGGCCAAGCCACCTCTCCCTCCCTGAGAGGCACTGTGGGCACTGTTTGTGTTTCAGTCTCTATAGACTCAGCATTCACAACTTGAAGAGGCTGAGACAATGACCCAAGCAGCTGCCTGCAGACTGTGCTGGCTGGGAGGCACAGAAAGCTCCCAACTCTCATGAGGCTGCAGGGAGCTACAGGCCCAGAGAGTTTGGGCACCATGCACCTGTGAGCTTTCCCAGGCAGCCATGGCTGACCCTGAGGAATGAAGGGGAGACTGGGATCCAGAGGACCTGGTCCAGGCCACTTAATTGGCTTCCATAGCATTACCCCAGCTTCCTGGACCCTACTGTGCACCAGCTTCAGTCCCTGAGGTCCTGCAGGAAAAAACAGGGCTCATGAGGAAGCAGCCATTTCTGGAATATGGACAGGAAGGGGCAGCATTTGTCCAGGTAGAGAAAAACAGGAAGTTTCACCAGGTAGAAGAAAGGTACATTACTTGTAGGGAGTTTTAAAGTCAGCACCATGTAATTTCATTTGATTGAGCAAGTGTTTATAGAATATCTGTCACATATGATAGGAGGGAGACATTGTCCAGGCTCTTAAGGAGGTTACAGTGCAGAGAAGGAGAAGGAGCAGGCACACAGGTCATGGTCATGCAAGTGAGGCATAGGTATTACAGGAGGATGGAAGAGAGGGAGGTTAGCTAGTCCAACACTGGAAGGGGACATCTAGGAAGGGAATGAGCTCTACGTAATTTGGGGAATTGAAGTAGAAATTGGAAGATGCCCAAGTTTCAAGAAGGGGTTCCTGTGTGGGGCAGAAAGATATCTTAGGTGATAACTGGCATGCCCACCCATCCCAAGTCCTCTAAGCCAGTGGCTCTCAACCTTCCTAATCCCACAACCCTTTAATACAGTTCCTCATGTTGTGGTGACCCCCAACCATAAAATTATTTTTGTTGCTACTTCATACTGTAATTTTGCTACTGTTATGAATCATAATGTAAATATCTGATGTGCAGTATGGTCTTAGGTGATCCAAAGGTTCACCCACAGGTTGAGAACCGCTGCTCTAAGCCTTATTCTCTCCCTTTGCTCCTCTGTAAATTCAGGGGAGGAAAAGGCTTTGTTGAGAAGTGAAGTTGAGTGTCAGGCTGGTAAAAAGGATCTGCAACTACTGGCCTTAATTCCAAAGTAAGTAAAGTTGGTTCTCACACCTCCAGCCCCAGTCTGTCTCCTCAAACAGGGTGCCAGGAAGCCTGGACTGGGATTAGCCCCATGTCCCCTGGAGCCAGAATTCTCCTAACCATGTTAAAATTAGCACTCCCTCTACAAGCAGGGGCAGACCCCTCTGAACTGAGATTTGGTCAATTCTCTGCTTGCACAAGCTCTAACTTCTAATCATTGTCATAAACAGGATGGAAGCAGCTGCTCACTCCAGTCTATTATCAGCTTGGTTGGAGACAGAGAAATTTAAATGACAGTAAGATGCTTAGCAAAGAAACGAAAGTCAGTGTTAAAAATAAAGAAAACAAGACAGCTTGTTTCATCGAAATAGAAGGGTTATTAAACAGCCCTGAATTAATCAGTGATCTGCCACAGTTGGGAATTGGGGAGTAGCAGGGCCAGGGCTGAGAGCGAGGAGGAGGTGGGGGTGGGAGGGGAGTCTGAGGCAGGTAGGAGCTGCCTGTACCCTGGGGCCGGCTGCAGGAACTGGGGAGACAACGTGTGCTCTTCTGAGGGAGGCTGGCACTGGCTTTGTGCCCCACAGAAAAGGACAGGCTGCGGAGAGGGGAGACTTTGGCACACAGTACCTCCTCTCCCTACAGGTAGTGCTTCTGGACCCTTTCATCGCCCACCACCTGTGCAAGCCCCTGGGGCGACATCCAGACTTCAGCCTCCCCCCCACTTCCCACCAGCCAGAACTGGGCAAGAGCCAAATGTCATTCAGTGGATGGCCAGAAGCCCCCAGCCCCAGGCCTTCTCCTCTCAGCTTTCACAGGGGGTCCCCAAGAGTTCAACTCTGCGTCATAAGTTTCCACCCCCATTCCCAAGGAGTAGTAACAGGATAACACCCAGACCAGAGTATTGCCTATCTGGAGGCAGTTTCTGGCCTCTGGCGTAAATGATCTCTCCATAAAAATCTATCAGCAGGACACTGTTCAAGGCAGCAGGGAAGCAAGGTGGCAGGTTTAACTTTGGGACCCCCACATCCAAGTCCCCCTTCCAAGTCTGCTGCTTTAGCCAAAATATTTAACCTCAAAGACACTGAAGTTCTTGCACCTGTAAAATGGTGCTGCAGATGATACTCTCAGTCACACAGGCTTGAGTGAGGGCCATCTCCATGGGCTAATGTATGCGAGATTCCTAGGGAACTCTAAAATCACTGTACGAATGCTAGTCTGCATTACAGGGGGGCCCCTTGGAGACTCAGAACCAAACATCAAAAGAAAGTTCTCTAGAAGAGAGAGAAAGTCTGGGAAGAAAGCAGGCTGGCTCACACGTTTGCAGGGGCGTGGAGGGGCAGGCGGGCGGCTGTGCACATCTGCACACACACGTGTATTCACCCGGGTGTGTAGCGTGTCGGATCTTGAGTCAATCACTCCAGGAGCATTTTCTTTGCTCTCTGACCTCTACATTCTTTCTCTTCACCCCTCCCTCCTGCTTCCCTCCTGGGTCCCTCCTAGCTGTTTACCCTTTTCCAGGCTTCTCTCTCACACCCCATTCATCACCCAGAGCCAGATTCTCACTCAGGGAGCTCTTTTCATCTCCGGCCCCAGGTCCTCCCACCGGGGCCTGCTATTCCCCTGCCTCCCTTCAGCACATTCTTCTCCCTGTCTCAGCCGCTCTGATAATTGCGCACATCAGCTTCCCTAACCCTGAGCTAAGTAAGCCTCAAGGGCCTTAAAAGTCTATCTCCCCCACTCCTTTACTGGAGTGGTGCCCTCTGCCCTGGATGTTTCAAGGTCTTCTGGCTGACAGCCTCTGCATCTTGGTTGTCACAGACCAGGACCTTAAGTGGTCAGACCTCTGCCTGGAATCCCAACTGCCCCTCAGTTCCCAAGTGCCCCTATCATTCAGCCACACAGCATTCTCCCTCCTCCGTGTGCATTGAGTGTGAACATGCCCATTACTTAAGAGAGACTGCCTGACAGCTCAGATCTTTTCAGCAAGAGCTGGAAATCTCAGACAAAGAGAGAAAGAATAGAAACTACAGGTGGGAAGGCACAGGGTAGGGACACAGCCTGCTTAAGAAGCTTCCTCATGAAAAGGAGTTAGAACTTTTTATTCTAAGGCTGGCTGTTGGTTCAGAAATGCACTGGAGAGAAAGAGGCAAGGGAAGATAAGGAAGGAAGACAGACTTCATCCTATATACCAAGGCAACCCTGTACGAGATGATCCCAAAGAAAGTGGAGCTCCAGCCTGAGGGAACTGTTATCTCAGTATCTCCCCTTACCCCACTCCAGACCAGCCTTCCTCTTTCCTTCTTCCCTTCCTCCTATCCTGTCACAGGTGTCTGGAAAGCTCAGCAAGAGTCACAAAAGTGGCCCCCAGGGGTGTGAGAGGAGGTGACCTGATGTCATGGGGCCACTGAGAGAACTATTGAGAATAGCTGTTTGTGACTTTAGACATATATGGGGGGGTGGGATGTGCAACACCCCATTTCTTCCAGAAGGCTGGATCTCAGGAGCTGGATGCTAAGCCGCAAAACAACCACCCCTCCCCTGTGCTGAAACAGAGCCATTGGTGTTTGTCACCACCATACGGGGCGGCTGCTGCTGTCAAAGTGATGATGCCCTTGTACAGTGTTTCTTCAAAAACAGTAACAAGAATAACTGGTGTTTACTCAGAGCGGTAGAGTTTACAAAACCATTTCACATCCTTTATCTCATTGATTCTCAGACCATAACCCTATGAGGTGTCATTTTACAATAGAGGAAATGAAGCTCTAAAAGATTAAATAACATGTTCAAGATCACCAGATTAGTAAGTGGTAGAAGTGAGACTTGAGTCTAGCTCTGTTTCCAAGGATCATGGTCTTTTCTCTGCCTGTTTCCTGGCAGCCTTCACCAGAGTTGAGCTTGACCTCCTTATAGAAAACATTCTTCTGAAACCTTCCAAGGTGACTCTCCCCAACCCCATTCTGCTCTTGATTGTTTTATGTTCTCAATTTGTCATTTTTTAAATTATTATATGCTTCTTACGTGATCTATGGTATTCTATGGTTTGTGGCTGTGGCGCTGTCTTAACACTCTTCCTTCACATGTCTGAATTGTCTATTCTTCACAGACAGAGCTGGTATCTTTCCATTCTTCCCATATTTCTCTCCACCTCATCCATCTAGCCAATGACATTTTTTCTTTGTCCAGTGGGTTCTGGACACCATCCTTCCCAGCAAGCTCACATCCTGCTTCACTACCTATAAAGGTTATGACAACTCTTTGAGCCAAGTGTCTTAGTTCAAACCATGTCTTAGGGCAGACTAACAAGGACAATGTCAGAGGAGAAAAAAATAAATGTTCACATCGTGCCCTCCTCTGCAGCTTCCACTGTTCATCAGATTTCTGAGTCAAAGTCATCATGCTGGCTCTCCATGGGATGGCAAGAAACATAAGACATCATTCCTGCCCCCAAAGAGCCTCTAATTCAAAGGGGAGATAGGACATAGTCATAGATACAAGAGAGCTAACACTGCAATGTAGTGTGTACTGGAATCAGCATGTTAATTAAAAACTGCTGTTTTGGAGTAGCAAATAGTGATTGGAGGCAGTGGGGTCCTAAAAGCTTTATGAGGCTTTGAAAGATGGGCTCGTATGAATAGGCAAAGAAGAAAGTGAAGATAGTAATTCCAGGAAGAGAGTGAACCTGAGCAAAGCATTTCAGGCATTCAACAAACCAACCTGTTGTTGAGGGTGTAGTCTTCTGGGAGAGGTGGGCAGTGAAGCTGGAGAAAGACCAAAGACCCAGCTTGGAAAAGACTTGACCCTGGACGCTTAGCAGTCCTGAGTGAATCTGGGCAATGACAGGGAGCCACGGAAGGTGTTTGCATAGGTGAGCATCACGCTGTGGCCATGTGCCAGGCAAACCTGGACAATGGATCTGAGACACAAGAAAAGAGGCAGCACAAGGCTCACTATGAAGGAAGTTGGGGCTGGGTCCAGCTGCCAGTGGCCTTCAGCAGGGTCTGTCTCAGAGGAAGACCTAGATGGTGACGATGTGCCTGTCTCATACCATTTTCAGGAGTCAGCACCAGCCTTTTGAACCTTAGAAATGGTTGTCCTTCTGGAAATGGACAGCATTAAAAAATACTCCTTCATCCGGCACTGATGGCCACTTTCCCTGACAGCGGGTTAAAGCATCAGGGATCCCAAGTGCTCCCTGTCCCTAGAATGCTTCAGTGGCTGTCTTTGTGAAGCTTCTGAAGGCAGAAAGGAAGGAAGGTCTGCAAAAGAAAGCAGGAAGTGCCATCACCTGGGGTCTCCTGGGAGCCATTAAAATTTTTCTTCAAGAGGTGAAAGATGTGGACAGCTTCAGGGGAGAGTAAGTTTTAGGGTCAACCCATGGACTGAGAGTTGAGATGAATGCTTTATTTTCGTTTTTCTTTGCCCACTCCTTCCTTTTTCCTGCCACTAGGGTGAACTGGAGCAGTGTCATTATTCTTTGAAAACATTATGTTTAATGGCAGCATAACATGCCATTATGCGGAGTAACTAATTTGTTAACCATTTAGTTGGGTATTTTTAACCCTGCTCTCCTGTCCTATTTTAACCTCTAAGAGCCCCTGGCTCTTCCTTGTACAGTAAAGATGGGATGAGAAGACAGAATAGAAAGGCCTATGCTCCTTGGAAAGATCGTTTGGAATTTCTTGAAAAGGTGGCTACCAGTGAGGAAAACTCTCACTACAAAACACCCAGGGGTCCCAGCTGGTGACAACAACACCTCCTGCCACCACCACTGCTCCCACACTGCCCATTACTGAAAGGAAAGACCAGTTAGAGTAGAAGGAAACCAGACTATGAAGCCTGAAGTTTTGGTCTTTACGTACTTACCAAGTCTTATTTAATGTTCTGGTGGGTTCTCCCACACCGGTGATAGGATCAGACCAAAAAATACATGTGAAAAATCTAAGCAATGTGGAATACTGGGAGAAAGCACGGATCTCAGAAATCTCTGCTTCCTAGCTGCATATTACTAGTCAAGTTACTGAGGCTTCCCGAGATTATTTCATTATCCATTAAATGGGGATAATTCGTGTCCACCTTGCAAGACAATCACACTGTTATCAGTATTGTGTACAGAGCATCTAGGACAGCACGCCACACAGCAGGTGTTTAATAAAGACTTGTAAGAGAGGCTACTGTTTATTGGTTTTGTCATAGAAAACAAATGGGAGTTTGTTCTGCATAACAAACTAGTAGCTAGTATTATGCTACTCATGGCCCTTAAGGTGTGAGGTCTTCTAACCTGAATGAATTTTGGCTTAGCAAAGCCACATCCCTACTTTTATTCCTTTTTTTCCCTTCAAAGGAACCCAAGAATTCCTCTTCCTGTCCTTTAATCCCATAATGCCTGCCAGAAGAGCAACCCCATTATGAAGATGGTTCAACTGGGTCCTGCTCAGAGTCAGGGGAGAAGTGGGGTGACCTTTCTTGGACTCCCTTAGCATAAAGGGCAGGCACACTTCCAGGCCTGCTTCTCCCAGCCTGCTAATGCACAGAAATTCCTTCTGACCAGAGGAGAGGTGGCCATGGCCAGGCAGGGCACCTTCCTGATCCTCCCCCAATGGGGGTTGAAGAGGGCAGAAGAAGGGGGAGCAGAGGATGGGATGGCAGGGAAGGCAGCTGCTTGAAATTGATTGCTCTTGTAGTTTGGTTTATACCATGCAGCTCTCAGCTCTGCCCGGGTGGCGACCTTTAGATAATAAAGGGAATTCTGGGAGATTTCTGACAGGTCCATGACATATGGGGCAGGCCTGCAGGGTCAGGCGTGTATCTCCCTGCTCCCGGCCCCAGGGTAATGAATCTTGTTTTGACTTTGCAAAGCCATCCCAGGCAGTGCCCCAGAAAGGAACAGAGCCCCTCCCACCCCTAACCCCTCAAGTGAGTGCATGTCTTGAAACCCTTCATAATTCAGGGACACAACTCCAAACTTTTATAGGCTGTGCAAGGAAGGACAAACACCGAATGTTTTGCTAAGGCCCTGGGAGAGCTGGTGTGGTTTCCAGGGCTCTATCGGAGCCCACTGGGAGACCTGGGAACAAAACAACAGAAAACTCTCCCTGGCATGAAAAGCAGCGGTCCCAGGACAGGGCCTGCAGCTGAAGGAGGAGTTGGGATGGCTGTGGGGGTGAGCTGTCTCTGAGGTCTGGCAAGTGACAAATTCACTCTCTAGGTAGGGGCAGAGGAAGAATGCAGGGGATGACCAAGAAGAAGATAGGACTCACTCTGTAGGGCAAACAGAAATTAGTAAATCCTCATTGTTGTCTCAAAGCTGTAAGGGGCAGAACAAGTGCGCTCTCTGGGCCACTGTGCCACTATGTTCTGCAGCAGCTTTCACGGCCATCAGTCCCACAGAAGAGTTAAGAGCCCTGCACCTCTGAGTTTCTTGGCCTCTCCCTGCAAACTTGTGTGTGCAGGTATGTGCACACACCCCTTTTCTTTAAAAGAACAATTCCTGAGCCAAGAAGTGAGAGTAGCTTTTCCTCCCTGCCATATTAGTTTGCCAGGGGTGGAGTGGAGTGTAACAGCAGCATGGACTGGGTGATTTCCACAGCAGACATTTGTTGTCTTACAGCCCTGAAGGCTAGGAAGTGGGAGGGAGGTCAAGGCTTCTGCGTTGGTTCCTTCTGAGGCTGTGAGGAGAAGGCCTGTTCCAAGCCCCTCTCCTTGGCTTGTCAGTGGCCATCTTCTCGCCTTGCCTTCCCTTCCTCTTCCTTCTTCAGCTGCCTCTGTATGGGTGACCATTTCTCCCTCTTCTTAGGACCCCAGTCCTATTGGCATGGAGCCCACCCTAGTGACCTCACCTTGACTACCTTGGTAAAGGCCCTGTGTCCAAGTACAGCCACCTCCCTAGGGACTGGGGACTGGGACTTCAGCACAGAAATTCTGAGGGGACACACTTCGACCTACAACCCCTGCCACCCTGCATCTGTCTACCATCAGAGATGGGAGTCCCCCACTGCTCTGCAGGAATGTGGAATCCAAGGGCCTTTGCAGGAGCAGAGTACCCCCCATGGCTGCCCCTCACTGCTTCACCCGGAATGTGGAATCCTCACACCTGCCCCCCATATCTATCTCTTACTCTTTGTTTATTGAAGATTGAATGTAGTTTATCCCACCTGTGAAAGGAATCATATCTGGGAAGACAAGTAGGGGGGTCTACCTTCTCATAGTGTCAGCAGGTGACTGGGTAGAAACTGTCACCAGAGATGTTTTGAGGCATCCTGGAACGGCCACAGTATCACTTTCACAGACATGGCTGCCAGGGGCGTGCATAGGCAAGGGGCCGTTTGCCTCTTTTTCTCTCCTCTCACCTTCCTTCTCCCCTATTCTGGGACAAGATATAGCCACTTAGTTTCACATAACAGCAGAGTCTAGGGAAAAAAATGACATTCGATTAATGAAGCAAACGCAGCTGGTATAGAAGTGACATCTAAATTGTTCCTCTGGTCCCGTTATTTTCCATAGAAAATTCCCCCTCTCCCCACACCCCTCCCCCTTTTCTCTTTAAATCGCGTGCATAAAATACGCTAATAACAATCTTCAGTGTCTGTGCATGAGTGACAGCTGAAATAAGAAAAAGACTAATCGTACCTCCTGCAGCCCTGTCACATGGAGATTAAATGAGTCTCTCTCCCCACCCCCTCCCTGCTCCCCCCACCCCCACTCTCCCTTCTTTCTCTTGGTCTCTTCTCAATGAGAATCATGGGCATTTGAATAATAATATTATAGACGCCATCAGGGTGACAGTGGGGGAAAAAATCAGCTCAAACCCATGATTATTCCTTCAATCTAATAATTATTTAAATACCAGATAACTCCTTTCACTCTAATTGAGGCCTTTCAGCTATTGGCATTACCCAGGGCCTTTACATTCGCCCTCTCACTCACCTTCTGTTACCCAACATGCCTGGACTACCTCTGAGGTCCCTGTCTGACAGAATGACTCTTGGAATGTTTGCACATATAACTGAGCAAGGGACATTAAGCCAGCTCCTTCAGTGCCATTCTACCCACAGGGGACAAGCTGGGGCCTCATTGAGATGTTTTATCCTTACCGAAAGCTAAAACTGAAGGCGGCCCTCTGAGATCATCGAGACCAATCCCCTGTCTCTGACTAAACTTATTCCTAGACAGCTGTCAGGAAAACTCAATGTCAGAAAATTCCAGAATCTCCTTGGGGGGATACTCCAGGGATCCTCTCTGGATAGGATGTTCCCCTGAACAGCTGAATTCAGTTCTGTCTGTTGTAGTTCTCTTTGGGGAAAAAAGACCTTTCTGTGCTTAGACTAGATCTGACCTGTCTGTGGGATTGTGGCACAGGACACCATAGCCCCCAAGCCAAGTCAGAGTGTGGGTGACATTCCTACATTGTGTGGCATTTGCCTGGGCTTGCCTGGGCTTGCCTGGGCCTGGGGGAGGTCAGAGTAGGGCATCCTCCTTGATGCAGAAGGGAGCCATTCTGTCATGTCTCTTTCATTCCTTCTGTCCCTTAATCTGAGCCTGTTTGACTCTCCTCTGAGATTCAACCACTTCCCTGCACAGGCCCATTACCACATGCATTTCTGCCCATCATGGGGCCATCGTCAAAGACCTCTTCTTTTCCCCAAGCAGTACAGCCTTCAGGGAGATCACAAACACCTCTCAGAACCCGACCCACTATGAGGAAGAAAGTGTCACACTTGTGGTCTGTCACAAGGCCTGAGTTCTAATTGTAGCCTGTGCCTCACTCATTTTGAGTCACCTTGGATAATTTGTTTCCTTTCTGTGGACTTTGGTGTCTTTATCTTAAAAAAAAGTAGCGGGTTGGAGTAATCTTATAATCTCCTTCATCATTTTGCCCTGAATTACTGCTTTAAAGGCATACCCATTAGAAGAGAGAGCTGTGGCTTGGTGCCAGTAGTACAGTGGTTATGGTGCCAGCCACATACACCAAGGGTGGCAGGTTCAAACTCGGCCTGGGCCTGCTAAACAACAATGATAACTGCAACAAATAAAAGCCAGGTGTTGTGGTGGGTGCCTGTAGTCCCAGCTACTTGGGAGACTGAGGCAAGAGACTCGCTTAAAAGCCTAAGAGTTTGAGGTTGTTGTGAGCTATGATTCCACAGCACTGTACCGAGAGTGTTATTGTGAGAATCTGTCTAAAAAAAAAAAAAAAAAATGAAGGGAGGGCTGGGGGGAGAGGCTGGACTCCCTTCGGAATGGGAGAGGGAGGAGGTTCGGTGAATCCCGAGAACACCTGCTAACTCCTTCTCTGACTTCACTGCTCTCGTTTCGTGCTTACCTTTTCTCCCTCATCCTCTGGCTCCTCAGGGTCCTGGCTGTGTGAGCAGCTGGCAGTGAAAAAGTAATAATGGCAATATTTACTGGTGCTCTTATGAAAACTATCCGCACCAGGATGGTGCTGGTAATGATGGTGCTGAAAGTATGATGGTGTTTGTGATGTTGATCACTGGAGTAGAGATGGTGGTGATGGTGGAGCCACAGATGGGTCCAGGAGGCTGAGAGCTACTAACAGGAACTTTGGCTCAATTTACTAATGGGAACTTTGATTCAATTTGGTAAAATTGTATACTAAATCCAACTTCTCTTCCCACCAGCTCTTTTTGCAATAAGAGAGGCCATTTGAAAGCATATGGACATATGCACCCAGATCTCCTGAAAAGGGCAACAGAGCCGGGCAGCAGGAAGGGGGAGAATCCTTCTCTGAGCTGAACTGGAAATGTCTGATTGTCATTTCCTCCCTGGCTTGCCACTGACGTTGTAGCAGCTGATCAGGAAAGTATCAAATGCCTTCACTGGCTGTCACCAACACCTGCCTCCTGAGTCTTGATCGGGGAGATGGTGTCAGCAGGTCCTCCAAATAAAATATTTAGTGGCACTTGCTTCCCATGGGGGTAAGCATGGCCTCTCCTTTGCATCGGGAATGATCAGTGGCAAGATGTCCTAGGGGGGCTGTGCTGTTAAGGCAAAGGTCCCAGAGCAGGACTCCCTGGTTAAAAGTTGGGGTTGGGGAGAAGGAAACTGGTAGGTGAGCAGATGGGGCAAGTTTTTTCTCTTGAGGATGCATGTGGCAAGTGACTTTATAAACTAAGCAGTGAGATGCAACAGAAAGAAGGAAGCATCATTATTAAGAGAAAACTTCTGAAGTGGACACTGGTAGAACCCTGGAGTGAGGTATGCAAAGTCATAGGCATGTGTTCACTGGTTTCTGCCAAATTGAGGGTGGAAAAGTCATTCCAAGAGATAGATCGTGGGGTGGATGGAGAGGAGGAGCTGGAAATGGGGAGAAACAAATTGCTAATAATAAAGGCTAATGTATCTTGCACATTTAAAATGGGCCAGGAATTATTCTAAGAGTTTTACATGTATTAACTGATTTCATCATAATAATCCTATATTACGGTACACACTACTACTAAACCCATTTTGTCTAGCCAGTGAGATAGCATCACAGAACGGCAGAGTACTTTGACCAATGTGCACAGTTATAGGCTCTGTATCCAAGCACCAAAGTCCAGAGCTTATGTATTTAACCATTGCTCCACACTGCCTGTCAGAGGCACAAAAGTGGGTTCCCTCTTACTCCGAATGTGGATAGAAGGTCTGATCCTTACTTAATGGGCCCTGCCTTGGAACAGCTGCTTAGTAACATCAGTCTTGGCATAAGTTGTCCTTATGAAGGCCCTACTCCCAAGGTGGGGTGCAAACCTCCCCTCTACCCCATACTGAAGGAGACCAGGCCTTCTCATGACTCCAGTGTCCAGTGACAGCTGCTCCCAAGGGGCAGTCCCTGAGCACCGAGAGATGAATCCCCTTGGCTGAGTACCAGGAGCAGCCTGTCTTGAGCAGATGCTGATTGAGGGTGAGAAAAAAACAGCCCAGCTGTTGTGCCCTGTTGAGAACTCCTGGTCTAATCAGCCATGCTGGAGAGAAGGATCTCAGCGGCTATTGGAATCACAGGCTCTAGAAATCGAAGGAGCCATGTATCCAGGTTTCTTATCCTCTGAAAGAAGAAATCTTACAGATTTATTAATTAAAAAAATCTTCTGTTTTAAGATCAAGAAATAGACTCAGGGAGATGCTGGATCAATCTAGAGCCACACTACAATTCATGAATGACACAAACAGAATTTGAACCCGGGTCTCCTGAGTCCCCCACCCTTCCTTCTGCCCCATGACCCCCTGCTTTCTAGCCATTAAGCCAATTTTTCCTTTCTCAGTTTGGCTTTCAGGATCCTCTATTCCCACTGACTTTTCTGCAGTCTGTGGAGAGGCTGTGTTGGAACTTCTGCAGTAGTATGACAGATCACCTTAGAGCTAGCACGTGCTTCTGACACTGAACTCAGTCACTGGGTTAGAGATGGCTGAGGAACCAATGTTCACTCACAATGTTCAATGCAAGGGAAAGAGGAATATAAGCAAAAAAAGAAGTGAGGAGCTCTGGTGGGGTATTTGAAGCCTCCTGGGGAGTCTTGGATGATAATACCTAAGGAAGTTAAGCACTCACTGTTTGCCTCCAGCCCCTCTAAGAGATTTCCTGCACTGTTTCATCCCCTCTTGTGATGAGCTGATATGTGTGTACTGTAGTTAGCCACATTCTACTAGAATGGGAGATGAAACTTATCTTGCCCAAGATTCTAAATTTGTCCCTAAATTCTGCTTCATGACAAAAGCCACTTACTATTCTAATTGTGTCTTGGAGAGATAATGAGCAGAGAGATGAGATAGTTGATCTTCACCTCACACCATGCCCTTTGATATTATTTCTGCTATCAGGGCTTCCTTCCCCCATCCACGGGCCAAACACATACGTGACTGTATGTTGTTGAAAGGATAGAAGTGTAAGGCCCACAAACTCAGTGCCATGTGGCTCTGAGAGTACTTTCTAAAAAGCAAACCCCAAACACAGTGTGGTGACAGTTCTCCTCCTCCTTGGAACTCCTCCTGGGATAGCTGTTCTCCACCTGTGGCCCTGGGAGCTTTGCTACCCAGCAAGAGGAGCATGCAAAGAATGGCCACTTGCAGTTCCCTGTCCAGCTGGAGAATTGGAGGATTCTGTTATTTCCTTTCCACAGCTCCACAGCCCCTCTTCAGGAATTCACGTCCTGCTACCGGCCTCAGGACATAGCTAAAAATAACCTCTGGTTTTCAAACCGAAAGCTATGTCTATTGGGAGGCTTTGCCGGTGGGTGCTTGGGGCCGGAAGGGCTGTGTCAGAGTAGCTGAGGTCAGCCTGAGCCTCACGCTGCTGTTGCTTTCCTCTTTCCAAGGAAGCCTGGGGCCTCATGAATCACCCCAGAACAGCCTGGTGGAGTCTGATTGAAGAAGGGGAGTCAGGCAGGACCTGCCCTGGCCCCATGGTAGCTGCTAGGTCCAGGATGCAGAGTTGAAGAGGACAAAGGAGATACAAGGAAAGATACAAGGAAAAAATTAGGAGATTCTCAAAGTGGTGTTTATTCTAATTATAATGTAGCCCAGTCAGTTTGGGAATTATAAGGGATAGACAGGCTTCTCCTAAGCTGCCTTGAAACAAATTTTCCATCCTCTGCGGGGTTTTTTCCATTTCTGATGCCTTGTGTGCCCAAGGTTCTGTCTGGATTTGTCCGAGAAGGTTGTTGGATGGTCTGTTTCTCTTTTCTAACAAGTCCAAGCACTGAAGCTCAGGGGTTCTTCCTTCTGGGGGAGTAGAGGCAGAGGCAGGGAGGGGTGCTCTCACTCAGGGCGACCAGTTCCTCTCCTCCCAGGGGACGACACAGCACAGACAGCCAAGAGGCTTAGCAGTGTGAAGCCACGGAAGTCTGAAATTAAGAATTTTATTGCGATATCAGACTCTAGGAGTAGTTGACCTAGAGAGCCCAGGGGAGATCTTCCTAACAAGCTTTCAAAAAGCAGAAGAGATTTTTCCTGCTCTCAGGTAGAGGAGCTGGCTGAGTGAGGAAGGCTGGCTTTAGTGCTGCCATTGGATTGACTGGCTGGGTGGACTTAAACGGTCTTTTAACCTTCTGGGAGATAAAAATGATATCTTAAGAGGACCGAAATAGAGATGCTTTATAAAGGAAAAAAAAAGTATTTTACAGCGTAAAGGCTGGAGACCAAAATAGATAACAGGATTCCCTGAACATCCCTAAGAGGGAGAAAGTATGTTAAAAATAGAAAAACTGAACCACAGAAGGAAGACACTCACAGAACTGAGCCAGGATTAGGACCCCTGGGTCAAGCATTCCTGTTCGTGCCTCCTGGAATTTCTTTTCAGTCTGACCACTCTGCCTTGTGTTTTCCAGAACCATGCACATGAGGGCCAACCCAGGAAGGTGAAGTAGAGGAACACACAGAGGCGCCCTCTCCTCAGCCTGCCGCTCTCAGGATGGAACAGAGGAGTCCCTGGCCACGGGCCCTGGAGGTTGACGGCTGGTCTGTGGTCCTGCTCTCGGTGGTCTGGGTGCTGCTGGCCCCCTGGACGGCCGGCATGCCTCAGTTTAGCACTTTCCACTCTGAGAACCGTGACTGGACCTTCAACCACTTGACTGTCCACCGAGGGACGGGGGCCGTGTACGTGGGGGCCATCAACCGGGTCTACAAGCTGACCGGCAACCTGACCATCCAGGTGGCCCATAAGACAGGGCCAGAGGAGGACAACAAGTCTTGTTACCCGCCGCTCATCGTGCAGCCCTGCAGCGAGGTGCTCACCCTCACCAACAATGTCAACAAGCTACTGATCATCGACTACTCGGAGAACCGCCTGCTGGCCTGCGGGAGCCTCTACCAGGGCGTGTGCAAGCTGCTGCGGCTGGACGACCTCTTCATCCTGGTGGAGCCGTCCCACAAGAAGGAGCACTACCTGTCCAGCGTCAACAAGACGGGCACCATGTACGGGGTGATCGTGCGCCCCGAGGGCGAGGACGGCAAGCTCTTCATCGGCACCGCGGTGGACGGGAAGCAGGATTACTTCCCGACCCTGTCCAGCCGGAAGCTTCCCCGAGACCCCGAATCCTCAGCCATGCTCGACTACGAGCTACACAGCGACTTCGTCTCCTCGCTCATCAAGATCCCCTCAGACACGCTGGCCCTGGTCTCCCATTTTGACATCTTCTACATCTACGGCTTCGCCAGCGGGGGCTTCGTCTACTTCCTCACTGTCCAGCCCGAGACCCCCGAGGGTGTAGCCATCAACTCCGCCGGAGACCTCTTCTACACCTCACGCATCGTGCGTCTCTGCAAGGATGACCCCAAGTTCCACTCGTACGTGTCCCTGCCGTTCGGCTGCACCCGGGCGGGGGTGGAGTACCGCCTCCTGCAAGCTGCCTACCTGGCCAAGCCCGGGGACTCCCTGGCTCAGGCCTTCAACATCAGCAGCCAGGACGACGTGCTCTTTGCCATCTTCTCCAAAGGGCAGAAGCAGTACCACCACCCGCCCGATGACTCTGCCCTGTGTGCCTTCCCCATCCGGGCCATCAACCTGCAGATCAAGGAGCGCCTGCAGTCCTGCTACCAGGGCGAGGGCAACCTGGAGCTCAACTGGCTGCTGGGAAAGGACGTCCAGTGCACCAAGGCGGTAAGGAGGCACACCCCTCTGCTCCTGATTCGAGATGCGATTCCAGCCTTCCTGTTTGTGCCTCAGCGCATGCCTGCCCCCTGACCACCAAGGCCCTGAAATGAGAGGTGGTCGGGCTCATGTTACCAGGTGGTGACCAATAACACTGGATCTTACCTACACCAGATACCTAGGACATGTTTGTTGTTGCTTCATTAAATCATTCCCAATCTATGCACTGAGTGCCTACATTACCCCAGGGGCTACTGTAGGTGTTGCAGGCTTCAGTGGTGAGCCATGCATGGTACCAAGCTCCCTGCCCTGGTGGAGCTTATGTACTAGGGAGGCAGGACAAATGAACACATCCAACCTGCAGCCTGTCAAATGGTGATAATTGCTATAAGAAAAGTATAGCAGGGCGGGGACACTTGCGAAGTTTAGCTCACTGCGAAAGTGGTGTTCAAGCAAAGACAGGATGGGAAGAGGGGTAGCTGCACAGTTACGTGGGGAAGGCATTCCAGAGAGACAGCAGGTATGAAGAATTCTGGACATGCCTGGAGTGACTGAGGAAAAGCAAGGTGGCCACTGCAGCCAGATCAGAGCATGTCAGAGAAAGAACAGTAGGATATGGGGTCAGCCAGAGGTATGTGCAGAGGTGTAGGCCACCCTGATGGCAAGCGAGGGGTCAGATAGGCATAGGGTAGCTAAATCAGAGGAGAGGGGAAGGAGTTGAGCTTGACTGATAGATTGGAAACTGGAGAAGAGTCAAGAGTGTGGGCAAAAGCAAAAGAGGAGGGGAAAGGGGGCACAGGATCCAGACCTGAGGACAACAGAGACAAAATTGGAGCATCAGGGTGCTGCCATCAGAGCGTTTACCACAATCCACTCACTCTTCCATCTATCCCCCCACTCATCCCTCTTTCAATCCGTCTCCCCTCCCATCATCTATCTATACATTTCTTCTTCTTCCCTCTCCCCCTTCATCTACTGATGCTTCATCCATTTATCCATTCATCCACCCATCCCACCATCCATCCATCCACCCATCTCTTCCCTCCATTCCTCCCTCCTCCCGTAATCCTTGTTGCTATCATCCAAGATGATGATAGCAAGAAGGAAAGGATAAGGAAAAGGATTCATCACTTCCTTTGTCTATCCATCATCCATCCATTCACACGTTCCTCCATTTAGCAAATGAGTATTGAAGGTCTTCTGAGTAACTGGCACTATACTAGGCACTGGTGATACAAACAGAAAGAGGCATGGTCACTACTTCCAGAGATCTCATAATCTACTGGGAGAGAGCAGGAAAGAGAGAGAGAGAGAAACATAATGTAGTGGCAACATAATGTAGTGGGTATGAGTTTGAGCTTCTAAGACAAGCCTGGGCTCAAAACTCTGCTACTTCCTGGCTTCAAAAGCAACGTAACACCTCAGCACTCTCATCTGTGAAATGGGAGTCAGAATGCTTACCTTGTGTGATAATCAGATAACATATGGTAAGATTAGCTCCATGCCTGGAAACGGTTTGCAATTTTTAGTTAACTGTTGGGGAGTGTGGCAAGTGCTAAAATAGGTTTCTGTACACAGTGCTGTGGGCTCTGGATCTTCAGCCTGGGGAAATATCTGAGACCAGAGGACCCATATGGCTGCTTTTTAAGTATCCTGAATTGAGGGCATCTGCCACTGGAACCAAAAATCACTTCTTGCAGCAAGAAGTCAGATTAGGCCTAGGCTGTGCTTCTGTCCCTGGGTGTATGTAGGATAATGGTTAAGACAATAGGCTTTGAATTTCAACAGATGGAAACTGAAAATCAGATCTACCACTTACTTCTTATGTGACTTTGAGAAAATTAGATACCTGATCTGAGCTATAATTTTTTTCAATCTTTAAAATAGAGATAATATTACCCTCTTTTCATGTTATTATGAGAATCAAATAGAAAAATGTATGTAAAATACTTAGTATAATACTTGAAATATAATAAACATTCAATAAATAGGCAGCAGTGTTTAAGAATATTAATCACAGTCATAAGGAATATCATTTTCTTAGTTATCTTACTTTTATAACACGAGAGAATGTTGAACTAGATAATTCCCAAATTTCTTCTCAATACTAAAATTCTGTGACTGATGGACCTAACCAACTGGGAGAAGTGGAGAAGAAATGTAAGGGTTAAGCCCCTGCAGAGTCCAGCCTGATTCCCATAATCCAAAGATGGCCTTGTCAGGAGGAAACTGCTGATTCCTGCCTGTGTCTGAGCCAGAGGAAAGAGGAAGATGACACCCTTCTCTGCTCCAGGGGTGGTGCAGAGAGACAAGCCTGGGCTAGTGACCAAAGGACAGCAAAAGCACTAGGAGAGAGGTGACAGGAGGCCTCAGAGTAAAGTCCACTCCCCCTGTTAAGCACCATGCTTTTCTGGTGCAGGGGACTGCAAGAGGAAGCACTTTTCATAGTCCCTGTAGTCCAAAGGATCCCATACCTGGGGACCCAGAGAAACTGAGGTCTCTGAGCTTGATTTTAACATGATCTGGAATAACATGGAAACCTCAGATCACGTATTTGAGCTCTGATCCCAGAGAAGGGATGGCAAAGGGGACTCCCACTCTTTGTACTGCAGGCTATGCTTGGCAATTTAAGTATTATCTCATTTGCTCCTCCCGATGACCTGATAAGGCATGAATTGTCATTCTCATTTTACAGATGGAAAAACAAAGTCTCACAAAGACTAAGCAGATTGCTTAAATCAACACAGCTATGAATGATAAAGCAGGAATTTTAATTAATTCAGTTTGATCTTATCACTTTTGAGACCATTCTGCCTCTAAGGAAGGCCATAGACCAAGATTTCACCATTTGAGCAAAAGTAAAGGAGCATCAGGTGTTTGGGAATGTCTGACAATATATTGAAAAAGAAATTGAGGAGGAAAAGAAATGCCAGCCAATCCCAAGGGCTCAGGTTCAGAACAAACCATTTTCTCGGTACTTTTGGCAATACTAAAGTCAGGTAGAATCTAGCAAAATCCACAAGTACCAATAAGATTTTTGCTTTTGTCAACATTTCTCAAAAACTGTCGTGGGCTGCACCTTTGCCTAGACTCTGAAGCCTGGTAAAGTACCACAGAAAGTGGGAAAGAAACTGATGGCATTAAACCGAAGACTCTCAGAGCTGAAAGGATGCTTGACAATTACCTGGCTCAATCTTTTTACTTTACAGATGAAAATATTGAGGTTCGTTGAGGGCAAGTGGAGTATCAAGGTCACACAACTGGATAGTAGTAGGGACAGGACTAAAATCTGGTTCTCCCAAGTCTTACTTTGGCAGCTGCTACCTCTAGTGTGGGGTTGAGGAAGAGAATCATAAACTGTAGAAAGTATTAATAGTAGCTGATCAGCTAGCGTAATGGGTCACACCTGTAATCCTAACTCGCTGGAAGGCTGAGGAAGGAAGATCCCTTGAGCTCAGGAATTTAAGACCTGCCTAAGCAAAAGCAAAACCCTGTCTCTACTAAAAATGGAAAAAATTAGCCAGATATTGTGGTATATGCCTATATAGTCTCAGCTACTCAAGAGGCTGAGGCAGGAGGATTGTTTGAGCCCAGGAATTTGAGGTCATTGTGAGCTAAGCAAATGCCATGGCACCCTACCCTGGGCAACAGAGTGAGACTCTGTCTCAGGAAAAAAAAAAAAAAAAAGAGCATATTAGCTGATTACTCTGACGTGTTTTTCTGGGGAGCCAGAAATCTTTATCATTGTCTCTAGTGATATACTGGTAACTATTAGGTAACTGGTTGTATGCAGGCAGGGAAAGGAGGGAAAAGCCCCGGTTTTTAGCATTTGCCAATTCCCATGGTACAAATGTGCCCACCATAGCTGATTTCAAGCACCAATATGTCATCAACTACAGAGATGTACACGGGCCTTTCCCATGAACTGGGTCCAGCACACCCTTGCTGAGAAGCTCATTCCTTCTGCTCTGTGGGGCTACTTATCCAGCATTCAAAGGTCATCCTTAACCTAAAAATTGGTTTCCTTGTGCAGGTGCACACACACACATACTCATATGCAGCACCATCATTCCCAGCAGTAGGAGGAACAGCAGCTCCCTAAGAAAAACTAAAGGATCACAAGAAATGAGTCTCCATTCCCTTTGGGACTGAGAAGGGAATGAAGGGAAGTCCCTGGTTTTAAAATAAAAAATCACTTGCCATAGTTTATAAACCAATTATTCCAAAGAAATGGGCCTGTCAACGTGTGATGTGTCAACCTGCTCCTCCCTGGGAAGGTGAGAGGAGTTTGAAGAGAACAGAGGCCAGGCTTCTCTCTGATGCTTTCCACGCTTCCCATGACAGCTGTTTCCTTCTTCCTCCGGGATGCCTTTCCAGACCGAGAAGGAACAGCTGCCCCAGGACTTGGGGCTCTCCCCTGCCCAGCTTCTGCCACCTTTGCCCCAGGATTCCATGTTATGCAATCAACTGGGGCATCTCTGAGCACCCTTCCTGGCCCAGCTCCATGCCGGACACTGTGTAGGCATTGCAGACTCCTCAGCAGCCCCTGCCTCAGGAAGCACAAAGTCTCTGTCTATTTTTTAACCTAATGAAATCTTTGAAATCATCAAGTTAATATTTCTTTAACAGCTCCCAAAGAGGCTCTACTGGTCCAAGTTTACCCAACCAGTTAGCAATAGAACAGAGGGTGGGATCTAGGTCTTCCTTTCTGACCAGCAGGTTTTTTCACTTGCCCAAGGTACTCTCTTTTCAAAGGTGTCCCAGTCTCTCCTGACATACTCTACACAGGCACACTGCCACTCTCTTCAAAGGGCTGATAATGGGAAGGACATCACTTCCAGAATTCCCTCATAATTATGTTTACCCAAGCATTATTGAAGGCTTATAACTTACAATAGTGGAAATAGTTGTGCAACTTAACAAAACTCTATTACTCTATTATCTAAAACTCTATTTGCTCTCACTCTATTATTTCATTTGTTTTCACTCATTATTTCATTTTGCTTCACTCTATTGCTTTCTTTCATTTTCTTCTCCACAATTCTGTAAGAGTTGTGGGTGGGCAGGTATTATTCCAAATAATAATAACTGAGGCACATGTAGATTAACTAACTCTAAATTTTAAAGTGGAAGATACTATCCATTATTATTATGACATTTTTAATCCATTCCTAATATGGTAGATAGTAGTTATTGAATATTCCTAATATGGTAGAATAGTTGAATGGCTGAAAATTCCCTGTGCCCAAAGAGAGACCTTGCAGACCCAGAAGCAAATGAGAAACCCTCTTCAGGCTGGTAGCAATCCTGTGATGTTGCCTGTCGATTGAATATTCACTAAACCCTTGTCTGAAGTTGAAAGATCCCCATAGAATGGCATGGTCCACAGGGATATTAAAATAACTAGAAAATTGGTTCAACCAATTAGCTTTACCAATTGACCCTGGTTTTCCTAGCAGAAAGGTGGAAGCAGGTAGCTCCAGGTGAGTGGAAGGCTGCTGCTTATTACTTTACCTGGTTTCGTAGGAACCAGTATGGGAATTGTGGGTCATTTGGTAAGGAAGTTTTGTCTGCAGCAAGAGTAAAACCTCGTCTCTGTGCTTCTGTGAGCCCTGGTGTCCTGGGGCTGGTGGTTGGGAGGAGGGGGTATGTGAAATGGCTCCATCATGCCTCCACTGCTATTGACCCAATTTCCTCCCCCCCCCCTAGCCTGTCCCCATTGATGATAACTTCTGTGGATTGGACATCAACCAGCCGCTTGGAGGCTCCACTCCAGTGGAGGGCCTGACCCTGTACACCACCAGCCGGGACCGCATGACCTCTGTGGCTTCCTACGTTTACAATGGCTACAGTGTGGTTTTTGTGGGGACTAAGAGCGGCAAGCTGAAAAAGGTAAGAGTCTTTGAGCTTGGATGCCACAATGCCATTCAGCTCCTCAGCTGAGAGTCCCTTCTGGAAGGTAACTATTGCTGGAGAGATAGCTACAGGTAACTTCATTTTCTGGAGGGATGAGGGTGAAATGGGGAGGTAGGAAGGATTGATTTTGTGGCTTGTCCTCTGTCTGCTTCCTCTGGCTATCAGTCAATGGGTATCTCACGAATGCAAACTTATTTCAGTTAAGCCCAGACTTCAAGGAATCAGAAAGACACATCGGTATAAGGGCAAAAATTTCAATCTTCGTTCTCAAATCAAGTAGAATTTATTTTTTTATTATTTACAATATGAATCACCATCATCCATTTTAAAAATCCTTTCCTAAACCTGTAGAGCTGATTGCACTGGTCAACAATCTTTGTTGAATCCAAAGAAGTTAGTTGACTCAGATTACAGGTCGCAATTTTAAGGATCTGGGACAAATGACAGCTCTCTGATGGTATCTGGTGACCAGGACAGACATTCCCTCATCTTTCCTCTTCTTGCAATCACAGACTCTTCCTTCCCCACTTCATCACCCAGATGCAAGCTGAAGTCAACAGCTTGTACCTGCTTGCCTAGGGCTTAGGGTGCGGAGAGGAGCACAATCTGGTTCATTATGTGAGATTATAGCACCCACATTCTTTCCGGTCCCAGCTAATCTCTGTTTCCCAAGCTTACCATCCTGCACCTTTCCCTAGTCCCAGCACCTGTGGATCAAGGCACATGTAAGACCTCACTGCTTTGATGTTGACATCACCCTGGAGTCCTTTCCTCCTAAGTGGTATACAGCCTTGAGAGGATGTTATCTGGGAGTGTGGGAAGAGCTTAGCCTGGAGGGAGCCCAGGGAGGAATTTCCATGTTCTGCTTATTCTGAATTACTGCCAGAAGAGGTGAGAACTGGTCTGGGTTCACCTGGTGTGTTAAACCCTCCAGACCTTTTCTGGTTCTGGTGAAGCCAGAAGCCATCTAACCATGTACTTACTGCTCTCTGTAGAGGTTCCCACATGTTTCTGTGGCAGGCCCTCCCCTCTGCCCAGGACTGTGGCCCTGAGCTTGTTTGGCAGCACGTGGAACAGTGAAAGAATGTGGTCTCTGCTTTTGCTTTCCCAAAGTAGAAGAGCAAAGGACTTGCTCTATGAGATTCCACTACGGTTGAAAAGTGGCTTATCTGTCCTGCACAGCCAGGGTCACAACATCCAGCTGGGCAAATTTTGCCTGGCACGGAGGCATTGAGCTAAGGGATCTAAGGGAGATGAAATCCAGCCTGAGTGCTCCCTATCACACCAGCACACCATGTACCCTATGGTAGAGATATCCACCCAGTTGGGCTACACTTTCTAATACATGAGATTATAGAAGGGGACCCAGATTTTTCTAAATGGTGCCAAGGCTTTCTAGGGGCCAGCAGTAGCCACCTTGAGGCTGGTGCTCGGCGCCTTCCCCTCTCCCTGTCCTCACCTTCAATCACTGCTCTGGATGATTTGTGTAACTCTATTGGTCTCCTTTATTCTCTTGAAAGTTCTGTTAAGGGCAGGGTTGTGCTCTACGCATGTGCATTCCCTTCCTTCTCCTTAATCCCTTTGCCAAGTGTTCACTCACAGAATAGGCCCCAAAACTGTTTTGAAAACTGACCATTATTTGGTTGGGAAACTGAGGCCCAGAGAAGAAAAGTGACTTGTCCAAGCATAGAGATCTAGGACAAGTTGCTTCTTGTCCTAACACCCAGTGTGGCACCCCTTTTATGTAGAGACAGCGAGGGCGCCCAGAGCTGGAAGCTAAGAACAGTCCTTAGGTCCAGGCTTGCCATAGAGTTCAGCCAGGAGCTAGTGCCCCCACATTCTTCTACCCTAGATCTGAATTAGGAATTATCATTTGCTTGAATGGATGGATAAAGAAAGAGTAAAAGAAGTGTGGCCCAGCAGGACTCAAAGGGACCTCGAAACAACCTTCCCCATATCTCCATCCACTTTACACAGAACACACCAGGGACTTGGCATCTTTCCAAGTCACACACCTGAGCTGGCCAAGTTCTTCTGGCCCTGTTGGAGCCCCAGTGGATCAGTTGCTGTGAAGGCAAGTCAGCGGGTTCGAGGGCAAGGCTGGGTCATGGCTGCCAATGGCTTGTTCTGACCTGCTCCTTCTCACTCTTCACTTGGCCTTTCTGTGGCTGTTTCTATGAGCTCATGACAACCCTCTTTCCTCCTCTGTGAAACTCACCCTTCCTTTCCACCCATTCTCCTCTGAGGCACCTGATATTCACACCCGGGCTCCCGCTGGTCCCCCATTTACCCACCCACTTGCCCCCACCCCTATCCTGAGAAGCAGCCTATGAGGAATTTATGGAATGTCCCCAGGAAACCCTACCATGGTCCAGGCCCTGTAGCTCTTTCAACACAGGAAGGAAAATAAGGTTAAAAAAAAAATAGCTAAGAGTCTGGAGAGGGGAGGGAAGCCCCGTCCGTCAGGACTACTCATTTCTTCCCTGCCTGGCCAGGCGTCTGTTAGACTGTCCAGCCCTCATCCACTGTGGCCCGTAGGAACAGGATGTCTCTGTGTGAGGACGTTAGCGGAAGTTGAGGCTCTCTAGAAGCATGACCACGAGGTGCTCTCATGTGCTATGTCTCATACTTGCTCATACAGCGTTCTCTGCAAGATGTGTAGAAAATACAAGGCCACTGCCCTCTGAGTCACACACACGTGGAAGGAACAGGCAGATTCAAGATAAGACCACAAAATCCACACATGCAATGCTTGCATAGACTGAGGGTCAGTGCATTGTCAGAGGTAAGAAGACAGGCAACGATTCACCAGAAGGGGAAACAATTCAAGCAAAACCAATGAGTGCAGTGTGATCAGTGCAAGGCTTTACTGAGAAGGAAGCCAGGGTCTGCCTAAAGACTGATGAACTGATGAGTTCAGGGTCAGGAAGAAGAGCATGTAAAAGCTTGGGTGTCACATGAAGGAGGTACAAAGCTTACACAAGGAAGGTCTAAAATGGTCAGAGGAGCTTGCAAGGCTTGGGCAGGTAGAAGCACTAAGGGCATCAAGCGAAAAGGATTAAGATCTTAGCTAACCACAAAGTTGACATGAGTCAACTGTGTGATACAGCTTCAGCCAAGTTAGTCTTTACCACAGTTAACAGAAGAACAACTTCCAGGTCATGAGAAACAGCAACTTGACTTTACATTGGCAATAACATTGCAGGAGAGTGTTAAACAAATTAATGTGCCAAATAAACAAGAGCTGGCAGGACATAGGAATCATGCTATGTGTTGGATATTTTTAAAAGGATGTTAACCCAAGGAAAAAAGAATGAATAAAGCAAGACATAATCCAGCTATGTTCAGATGATGTAATTTACTGAGACTTACTATGTGTCGGGTGCTATTTTAAGAGCTTTATATCTATTAACTCAATCTTATATAACTCTTATGAGGTAGGTACTATTATCACCTCCATTTTAGAGATGAGAAGAGAAGCCAAGAAAGGTTAAAAAAAAAAAAATAACAGTTTTATCCAAAGCCACATAGCAAGTAAATGGCAGAGCCAGGACTTGAAGCTTGATTATCTGGTTTTGCAATCTCGTAAGCTTGGCCTTTAAGCAGTGGCAGATGAGTTAGACTTAATCAGTGTGGCCCCAGAGGGAAGAATAGGGTCAGTGGGTAGGTGTTAGAGCATAGCTGCTTTCCACGTAATAAAGGCAAAAAGTTTCTTACAGCCAAACTTTTCCAAAATGGAAAGAGGTGACTTAAGAGGGAATGAGTTCCTAGTCAATGGAAATATGCAAGCAGTGACTGGAGGTCACCAATCAGATGCTATGCATGGAATCACTTGATCTTTTCAGCGATGCTGCCACTGCTTCCCTGGCTCCTTCAGCCATGTGTGTGGTAAAGGAAGGCAGGCTAGGGCAGAGAAGAGGAGGTGAAAGAGGGAGGTCACAGGCCCCATGTGTGGGCTTTAGAGTCAAGGCTGGGTTGGAGCCTGCCCTCAGCTGAGCAGAAAGCCCCTCAGGAAAAGAGAATGAATAAAGCAAGGTGGAAAGCAGGTGGGAAGGGTTTGGCAAGGATGGGGCAAGTCAGGGCCAAGACAGGTAGGCAAGTGAGCCTGGGGCAAGATGTGCCACAGGAAAGCAGGGTCTTCTGTAGCCGAGGTCTACTTGACAGTGATGACTTCCCTCCTGGTTAGGGGCAGGCTGTGGGAGTCCAGATGATAAGGATTGAGAGCAAATACCCCAGCAGGTGGTGGAAGAGTGGCAAAGGCCATTGGAGTCTCATTTAGTACAGGTTTCAGGGAGGAGTCAAGGGGGCAACTCAAGCATAAGTCATGGACACAGGAGGAAAGGGGGCAAGATGAAAAGGTAAAGAATACCAGGACAATGGGAGGAAGGACCATTTGGAGGTTCCAAGTCACATTCTTCTGATTTCTTCTTTCCACTTTAAGCTACTAAAACCACTGTCTCAGACCTGGTTTAATACCCCTGCAGGGCTAGTCACAGATACTGGAGCATGGGTTTTGGTCTTGACCCTCTAGCCTCTTGGTCCTGAGGTCCTTGAACAGCAGCAGGAGCTATGGGTTGTCTTTTCTGTACCACCGCTAGAATCTTTGCCTGTTGCCCAAGCACTGGGGACATGTCCTTTATTTACCCTGTCTCCGCAACCATTGTAAATAGCACCCTCCTGGATCCCACAGTTTCTGCCATAGGTGCAGCTGTTTTAAGATATACCCCTCTTTTGACAGTCACAAATCCTTGAGGGTAGGGACTTTCCTTTTCATATTTATATCACTGTCAGATCCAATACCTCTCATACATTAGGTGCTCGTGGAGTAGATCTCAAATGTCCTGGGTGCCTTCTCCACACCGGAGCCCCCTTTACACTACTTGGAATGGAATCAGGCACCAAGAGTGACTCCTGTTGACATGGCTGGTTTACAAGGGATGATGGGTTGGTGGGTCAGTGTGAGGAGGGAGGAGGGCTGGTTGTGGCAGGGGCATGAGGAGCCAAGGAAATGGGTAAAAGGAAAGAAGTTTGTTTTCTAGTTAGCATCTGGAAGAGGGAGGAGTGGTACTGTCAGAAACGTTGACTAGGTACAAGGGGACAGCATTTATACTGTTGTCTGGAGAACCCCAAGATAGCGTGGATTCCATTTCCCTCATCTGGACCAGTGCAGGCTTATCTACAGTAGGGAAGCAGGTAGAAAGGCCCAGGTAACCTCTACTCTCTCCCACCATCTCCTGTTTCTAGGACTCCAAAGACATTTTTGCAAATTCACAGAGGCTTTCCAGGCTCTGGAGATAGTTCTGGTCTCATCTGGTACCACCTTCTTTCCCATTAACTAACTGTGGCCACTGAAATATCTGTGAACGTCTTAAGGAAAATTCTTTCTGTCTTTCCCTGAGGGACATAATAGCCTATGGTCTCTAGACTCCAGCCCACAGGAAGCCCTGAAGTCCCAATCCTATTCTTCTCTTTGTAATCTCACCAATGTTTTACTAAGCAAAGCCAGGAAAATTGTAAGTTTCTTGCAAAAGGCAACTTAGGTGTTGGAGCATCGTATTAACTCTCCCAAGCCCTCGGGTATTTGATGACACTATTTATAGGATACCTTTCCACTCCTTTCCATCTTCCTCAACTATTTCAACTAGGTATGGTGATTGCCCACATCTCCACCCCATTTTACAGATGTGGAAAACTGAGCCCTAGAGCTACTAAAAATCTCACCCAAGGTTATATGCCCACCTTGCTCTCCATTGATAATGTTGACATTGGTGTTTAGACTTTCTCCCCAAACACAAAGAGGTTTCCTAATCTGTTACTTGGCTCCCCTCATGGGGTGGAGTTGCCTGGGCGGACGGAAGGCCAAGGTGGATAAAAAGCTGAGAAACATGCCTTTCTTCTGTGCCAACCCCACCAAACAATAGCCACTCAGAGTGGAAATGATTCACTCGTCTCGTCTCTCAGTGTGAACCCTTGATTGAGTAAACAGACAGAAATGTGGGGCCAGTTCTAGAAGATCTACTGGCTCTCTTGGGACATGGACTGCTGATCTGACACCCAACTCTTCCAGGCATCTCAGCAATGTGGGGGCTACACAGTAGGGAGCAGACACCCTCTCCCTTCCCCAGAGCCTATATGGAAAAGGTGGGGTGGTAGCTCAGGGCGCTCATCGCCACATCCCTAGTAATGAGTTTGGCTCCCTGCCCAGGCTCCTGCCGCCAAACTCGCTGTTTGTTTTGTTGTTTTATAGGCCTCTTGGGTCCCAAGAACTGGTCTTCTGAAAGCTAGGAAAGGCTGCATTTGGTTGGCACAAGAAAGGAGGCATATTTACAGAATTCCCTACTGCCATCATCCCCAACACACTCACCCCAGCCAGCCCATCCCCGTGCTTGACCATGGCAGGTGGAAATGGCAGGGGTGGTTCTATCCAGAGCCCCAGTGAACCCTGGGGAAGGAAATCCTGATCCCTCAGAGCCATTCTGAAAGGGGAGCAACTATAGACTCATTTATATTTTGTACCTCACACGCATTTATACTTGAATCTTGGACAGTTCTTGCACAAGGCATCAGGCTTTGTATTCAGCTGGCCATTTCTCAGTCCAAGAATGAGCCCTGAAGCTCGGGGCTTTATTGCAGGGCAGGTGAAACACAAAATCTGCATTTTGGGGACAAGGGGGATGGGAATAATGATTCAAGCTCATAGAATCCAGGTGGCCCAAATAGGCCATGCAAAATTTTCAAGAGGCCAAGCTGCTCATGTTCACAGAGATCTCATCCTTAGGAACATAGAAACCATATACATGCATACTGTTTTAGTCCATTAGTCTGTGCCTATCTGTGGATATGGTGCATGGACATATATCTCTTTGTGGGAAGGGAATTAGTCCACTGGTCCACTCCTCTGCCTTCAAGTAGAGACCAGTTTGCATAACAGAGAGTATATATGGGCTTAAAAGATCCAGTCCTGACTCTGTCCTACTAGCTGTGTGATTTCTGAGCTTCAATTTCCTCAATACGGTTGAGGAAGACAATTCTAGTACCTGACTCATATAATGACAATTAAATGAAATAATTTATTATTGAACTAATATTTACTGCCTACTAATATTTAGCATACCTACTGTGTGCTAAGGGCACAAAGAGTAATGAACAAAACTCTCAAAAATACCTGCCATTATGGAGATTATATTATAATGAGGGAAGACAAACAACATAAGTAAGTACATTATATAGTATGTTAAGAAGGTGATAAGCCCTAATGGAAAAAAATAGAGCATGAGGAAATAATTCATGGAAAGGAGTATGGAAGCTTGGGCACATGCACACTTAAATATTACTACAATTGTTACTTACCCTGTGAACCTTCATTCTTTTCTTCTGTGGAGTAGGGTACTAATAAACACTTTGAGTATTTATGTAAGGATCAAATAGAAAGTCTTAATATAATGCTTGGCACAAAAGTGCTTTCTGTTATTATTATACTGACATCTTTGAGGCTTCCCCCAAATCCTACTTCTTCCCTGGCTCCCCAGGGTAGTGAAGCTGTCAGATCAGGCTCCTTTTTAGTGACATGTTTGCAGGGTCAGATGGAAGAAGAGAATCCTGTCCCCTGCCTCCAGCCCTGAGTCATGGGAAAAAATACTTAGAAGACCGGACCAGCTGAGCCTAACTAATCTAATCCTGCTGGACTTTTGGCATGCAGTTGCATTAGTCACCAGTGAGAGCTTTCCGAGTCTCATATCACCAAACAATATGTACCAGCCCCCTTCCCAGGGCAGGGCTAGGGGAAGTGTCGGTTCCGCTGTTGTGGCTTTGCAGGATTAACTAAAACAGGCCCATTCTTTCCTTTTGCATGCTCCCAAGCCAGCCCAATATCGTGGTGACTCACAGCTCTGCCTCAGATGAACTATGTGATCTTGAAGGGACCTCTGTTTACTCAACTGGACCACTAATGTTTGCCTTGCAAGGTAGTGATGCATATCAGACATAGGGAATGTAAAATATAGTAGAACCTCCATAGTTGACCACCTCCTTGAGTTGAGCTAATTTGCATAGACTGGACATGTACCACATATACATATAGGTACATTAGTTCTATGTCCTTATGTTAACCACGTCTGTATGTTGACCAGTTTGTTACAGTCCCTTGGGTGGTCAACTTGCAGAGGTTCTACTGTATCTAACACAGAGCCCAGCACATAGTGCTTAATGATTGACAGCCATTACTGCTATTACCACTGTTACTACTAGTGGGACTCTTACTGTTATTCCTACTACCACCCCTGTGTTAGTTGCCATGTTTTTCTTCTAAGGGCTCCACATAATTTTCAGATGATTAAGAAGGGTTGGGCTATTTTACTGCTCTATTGCAGATGATGATACTGAAGTTTAAAGATTAAGGACTTACTTGGGATCATATGGTAAATCAAGGGAAGATGTGGGAATTAGAGCCAGGACTACAAAGATTTCAGGGTAGAAATGGGCCCAGCATGCAGTAAGGTCACCTGTATAGTCCAAGAAGATCAAACTAAAATCTTGTGTCTACTTCAACATCTATGTCCTTGTTGCTATCATGAGCCTCTTTGTCCAGGGAAGCAGAAAAAATGTGGAGAAACAAGGTGGTAAAAATGAACCTGGAGTTTTGTCCTTCTGAGTCTGTTCCTGGGATTCTACTCCCTTTCCTGGCCTCAGCCTCTAGAAAGGTTTCTAGGCTCTAAGGTGGGAAAGGAGTTCAGGAGCTGATGCTGCTGGGCTTGTCCCACTCAGCCATCACCTTCCTACACTGTATTCTGATTTCTACTGCAGAGGTTGGTGTCACCAGCCATTACTCCTCACCTAATCTGGAAGGAGAAATGGCATCAACAAACTTTAGTAATGAACCAGAAATTCCATACTTGACTATTCAGGGATGGGTGAGAGGGCAATCAAGACAGGGGGAGAGGCTGGTAGGACCCTCTGAGGGAGTAACCCAGACAAGAAGGTTGATACCATCAAGCAAGGTCAGTTAGGAGTCTTTCCTTAAATGTGTATCATAGATTTTATGGGTAGACAGAATTTTAGAAAACTAATCTGGCCTACTGACTGGGCAGATGTGGAATGTTTTATTCCATGTTATGGATTTTACAAGTGAGGCCTAGGAAGGCAGAGCTATCTTCTCAAAGTTATCCAGTTTCTTAGCCACAGAGGCAAGATTAGGATTCAGGTTGTTGGATTTTAATTTTTGGACCTTTCTCTATATCCTGTGAAGGAATATTCTTTCTGCACAAAACACCAGACTGACCTCTGCCTCTCTCTAGTATGCAAACATTTCCTAAGCAGGGCCTAAAATTGGGCTGGGGGTTATTCCCCTGGGGCAAGAATCTGGTTGAGCTTCCTGTGCCAGGCCTGACCACATGGTCTTGCTCTAGGATGGCAAGCATTCCTGAATCCTCAGTCCACATGTCTTGGGGAGCATACCAAAGCCCACTCAGCAGGGAGGCCTCCTTAACCACAAAATGCTTATCTTGGGACTAAGAAGTTCTGACACATCAGAACACTGAATTGGGCTCTCAAGCATTCCTTATCAGCCTTCTTTCTAGACGGGCCACTTTTGGGGGGCTGGGAAATGAGGTCTACTATAAGTTAATTACTTCCGATATTACTTAGCTAAGCCCTGAGCTAAGTGCTTTTTCAGCTGAGCCTCACTAACCTTTGTAAGGTAAGGATTTACACCATCTTATGTCCATTTTACATATGGACAAGGTGAGAGTCAACAAAGTTAAGTAACTTGCCAAAGTCACACTGCTCCTAGGTGGAAAGCTGGGATTTGAATCTGGAACTCCCTGACTCCAGACATGTGCTTCTAACTGTTAGTTTGGGGTATTTTGTTGGACTTCCCTAAGATTCCATTTGTCTACCTATAGCCCACCACCTGCCCTACAGAGAGCTGCATGAAGAAGCACAAGGGCAGAGTGGAAGTGAAAGAGTGGCCGCTTGGCACTCTTTTGAGTGAAGATGTCCGGGATACCCGGGACATGGCAGCCGTCACCTCGGCACACGCTGCCTTGCTTGTGTCCCTCTCTTTGAGCCTCCTCCTCCACCCCCTCACCCCTCTTGGCCCAGGTCACAATGGATGGGGTGGCAGCCTTTTGTGCCACACACAGTCCCCAGCTGACTCCCCTTTCTCAAGGCATCATTGTTTACAATGAGCTTTCTGAAGGGGAGACAAAAGAGTGTTGCTGACAAGGCCAAAAGCTGCTGGGTAAAGCGTGGGGCCTAGGCCCATCACCCATGCATCCCTGGGAGCCCCTGGGCTCTTCTTCAAAGACATTGTCTGGGATCTTTTGTGTGCCAGTCATACCCATTCAGAGCTGGCTGGGCAAAGGTTTCGACGGGGACAAGGAGAACACTGAGAAATGGAGTCATTTTGATCTGGCAAAATTGGAAGAGACATTAATGCAATAGTTAACAGCAGACCACGACTGGGGGGATGGGCCTGAATGCTTGTTCTCTGTTTATGGGGCTTATGCAATTCCATCAATATTGATGCCTGATGCCTTTGATTCTGACACTAATCATTGCTATGAATTAAATTTGCAGCCATATAATTAGGATTGCTATTAATAGGGCCCTGAGCTAAGCACTACGACGCAGCATGTCTTTTTCTTGATAGAAAATGGCATCCTTGGAACTCTGCTAATGGGACGCACCTGGGATTTGCCAAGAATGATGTGAAAATTATACATTCTATATTTGTATTGGTCTTTTACTGAAATACCAACAAGCAAAGGTGAGGCCGCAGCAGAGCCTCACTTCTACCAGGTAATGTGGGCAGCAATTAGGTGTCTCAGCTGCTCTTTAAAGTCTTTTGGAAAAGATATCCCAGGGCCAGGATTGGCTGTTCATGGTCCAGTGTCAAAGAGGTCATACTCAGGAAGTTCTTCCTGAACTCTAACCTAACACTAGTCAGTTCAGGCTAAGAGACTAAAGACTATGGTGATTTCCTTTTTAGGCTTTATGGCAGCTATGGGTCAACTAAGGGGAGAAGGATATCTTCCTACACCCTAGGGTTGGTTGAAAGAGGCTGGATCAATCCCTTATTGATAGGCCCTGTGGGGCCCTATTTCTGGATGAGAGCCCCACTCACAACTGATTCCATGCCCCCTCCCCACCCAGAAAGCTCCCTGAGCCACAGAAAATCAGTTCACTTCACACACAGAAAGCCCACTGCTGCACCTGTTGGGAAAAATTGATCTGTGTCTTATGCTGAGATGCTTCTTCAGGTATATTTGGAGCAGATTTAAACACCAGGAAGCCCAATCTTTTATTACAATCAGGCCCCCAGTCCAGCTTTGGAGGCTCTTAATTCCCCATTCACCTTTAGCCTGAGGAATCATGTGTCATTGTACATGAGGGTTGTCTCACCCTTTTCTAGCAGTGGGACATGGGGTGAACCTCCCTCTATCCCTTAGTATAATAATTTGTACCCGTTGACATGAGGGATGCATTAGTCCCCGCTCTTTTGATCTTAGACTGAAAATAATTTTTCTTTCAAGCCATCATTTATTGATATTCTTCTTTTGTACTTTTAAGCCATTGTGAAGCAACAGTGGTTGGAGTTCAAGTTCTAACTCTACTAAGTATGTGACCTTGGATAAGTTACTATAACCTCTTGGAAACTCAGAATTTAGGATTCTCACTTTATTAATTAATTAATTTATTTATTTATCTTTGTCTTTTTAAAAAATGGTGCTTTTCCTGGCTCATTTAACTGGGAGTACAAAGGTAGGATGAAGCTCAGCGTTGGTTGATTCAGTAGGTCAATGATCTAAATAACCATATCTCATTCTGCAGTCCAAAGTGTCACTCTCATCCTAAAACATGACTGGATAGGAGTATTCTTCCTTACTGAGGGTGCTCACTTTTAAAACAGGGATAATATCTACTTCATTAGGATTATAATAATGTTAAATAAGTATCTAAATTGCTTAGCACAGGTCTACTACATCTAATAAGATTCCCTGCCCTAACCACTTTCTTTTTCTCTTCACATATAGCCTGACACAGAGAACGAAAGAGATAGCTTTGTACTCCCATGCCACCCCCACTCAGGGTACCCATGTCATTCAGAAGAATGCTACTTTATTTCCACCCATTCTCAGGGACAGCACACAGAAAATTAATTCCTCCAAAGCAAATGGTGTACAAAAACCTGAATCGCAAATGCTTCCAGACTTTGTCTCCCCACTGCCATAGTTGCCGTTGTTTCTTTCTTTTCAACTGGCCCAGGTCTTGGGTAGACTGAATCCATCCTTGAGTTCAAGACTGAGAGCCCTACCGCAACTCACGGGCATCACCACTTCAGTGATAGGGAGAAAGGGGCCAAAGGGACTTATTTCAGTATCACTTGAAACAGAAGCTACTTGGATGACAGTGTCTGTGTTTACTTCTGTTGTCTGCCCCTCTTGTATACAGTGCATTTACCCATTATACATAAGTGCATACTTACAGGTGAATGTGTGGCTGAGTAGCAATTGATCAATGGCCAACATTGCAGAGAACATAGGTACTTGTTAATATAAAACCCTAGCAAACAGTGGGTGTGGTTGAGTCTACAAGTACCTGATATTTCATTATTACCAAACAAGTATTTTACTCTTCATATCTCAAGTTAAAGTATGGATAAGATTGTTGTTGGGTGATTGTTGGTGTTACTATTGTTTTGGTTCCCACTAAACAGAGAACGTTAATCTGCTCCTTCAATATTGGAAATCAGCCTGTTGTTGAGCAAGTACTCAATTACTCATATATGCATTCTCAGTTATACATGGTACATAACCAGACTCACTACTTAGTTATTGTGTTGATTGCAAGATCTTGTATGGTAGAACCAAACCTTCAGATCTGAACCAGTATGATGTACCTGCAACCTCTCCTCCCCCACCAACCTCTTACCTCCAGTCTTTCCTGTAGTCTAATTGCTGCCCCTCTTGAAGCTGTAAAATGTTGGGTAGCTTCAATTTCAGACAGATTGGTGGTATCCCCAGAGGAATGGCCACAGAGAAATGGAGCAAAAGATATGCCCAACCTCCTCCCATTATCAAATCAAAGAAATAAAAAAATCTGTCTTGGTGCCTCCCCAGTATTTATGTCTGAGCTCAGCAGACACCCCTGGGCTGCAGCCAGTCTGTGTATGAGCATTAGTCCATTACGCTTTTTATGATGCATGTTACCCACCAGCCCCTGTCCCCCAGTGGAACATTTTATGACTATCCTTTTCGTTTCTGGAAAGAGCTTCACAGAATGGCAGATGCCTGAATCTCCCTACTCTTTGGGGAGCTATTTGTAGGCAACCTGTCCCAGGCCATAAACAACAGGAGATAAACCACAGCCACTGGCAGTAAATGCAGCCAAGGCCAAGGAGATGCAAAAAGTAGGGGGATGGGATAAGCTCAGTGGTGTCTGTGCAAGCCCAGTGACTGATGGGTCTGGGGTAGATGCTACTCACAGGAGAGTTTAGAGACTAGGTCAGAAGAGGATGCCACCCCCACTTCCCAGATCTCCATGAAAGCTAGAGGGAAATCTTACCGCTATTCTTCATGTCTATCTCTCCAACTAAAGCCACTCATCCCTTAACTGTGATAAGAACCAGTTCTCTTTCCAATCAAGAGAGGAGGATTCCCTTTGGCATTACTTTGTCCTGCAAGCTCGTGCTGATACCTAGATTCCTACATGGCACTCACCTCCCACTGATGCTTCTAGTTCTTACAGCAACTCCCTGTGAGCCTGTCTGCCTTCTACCACCCACTTGTGACGCCCACTCCAACCCCTCCTCCTTCTCTCTCCAAAATTCCCTTCCGTCATGGTCAAGATCAAGACTTATCAATCTATCACCACTACTTCTGGCTCATTAAAACTTCAGCCTGGACTCTCATGGCTGTGACAGTGATATTTATTTATTCCAGCTTTTGAGCTGCACCCACAGCAAGTCACATGGGATGAGGCAGCACCTGGAACCAGCGTTGCTCCATAAAAGACACCTCTGGGAGAAGCAAATGAAATTCTGAATGAGTGCTTGGTCTAGTGGAGAATTCAGACTCTCCCTGTACACACAAACAGCAGCTGAAAGCTAAAGAAGGGAATGGAAGGAACTGGGAGGAGGAGAAGGTCAGACAGCAAAGCCCTGAATGATGAGTGCATGACTCTGCTTTCTCTCTCATCAGCCTCATCTTGGTAGTGAGATGTAGTGAGAGGGTAGAGGTGATGATGTTCTCTTTTTCTTCTCCTTGTTTGGTTTTGGACTCCACACCAAATGGAGACATGCAGATGAAAGTAATGTGCATTTAAAATGTATGTACACATCAGACTGCTAGAGATAGTAGCTATTATACAGCTTGTATGTTTTCTTTTTTTTCCCCGATAAGCTGCTAAATTATTTATTGGTTACTGGGCTTTAATCTCATAAACTGCCTGCAGGCCTCAGGCCCCAGAATCCTGAGCACTGCATAAAACACATACGCCAGGCGGGTTGCATGAGACACTCCAGTGACTCCAGGTAGTGATCGGTCCTTCTTACTTGGCCTCATCCCCTATTATGACAAGCATTCTAGTTTTTCTATCATCATGAACTTGGAAATGGATTTTCACCTAATAGCAGACAAGGACCTCAATCTAAGCACAAGAGTACAAAAAGCAGCCATGGTAAGAGGCTGTTCTCAGAACTTCTTTCCTTGGATGAGGGACAGGCCTTAGAAGACAGTGTATACAAGTCCAGGACCACAGGCCACTGCCGTGTGCCCTAAGCTATGAGATCCCTCTGCTTCTCGCCCCGGATACTTATGGATGAATGACTCTTTTTAAATCCAGGGGCTCTATTTGCCTCTTTAAAGTAAAAGAGATCTTCATTATCCCCTGGCTCCCAGGCCTGAGAGCAACTCATTTGGTCATTCTCTTAACTGCTAAGATAAATCATGACATCTCGGAACTCGTTTGGTGGTTTTAGTTATATAAAGAACTTTCATGTGTATGTCATCCATTTTGAGCTCATTTTGTGATCCTAACCCCATGGGCTATGATATTATGAAGAAGTTGGCCCAACCTGATCAAGTGATTTGTCATTATCACTTTGCAATGACCCATGCCCATCCTTTCTCCACTCTAATCATCATCTAGACATGTGAGCTAATTAGTATTTGGCTAGTGTGGAAACTGAGGCACAAATCATCTCTGATGCTGAGAGGCCCTAAAGCTGTGTGGGAGTCATGTCAGCACCAATGCCCTTGTCATAGAAATTTGAGCACAAAAAAGGTAGTGCTTTCCAAACCCTGGGCCTCTGCTCCCTTTGAGCAAGTGAAGCAATGCCAGCACTGTCTGGGTTTCATCATTCACTGTGCTGCGGCAGCCAGAACCTTGTAACTCTCCCTTGCAAAGTCAGGGAGGCCAGGAAACCTAAGAGGAGGATATTGCAGTAGTTGAATGCACAAGATTTTTAACCCATGTTCCAGGTTTTGGGGAGTCCTTGATCTATCAAAAATATACATATATTGGAAACATAAGTATGCATATTTTTTGTGTGTGTGTAGGGGGCCTATTACTTTTGTCAGAGTCTCAAAGCTTTTCATTATCCCTGAAATGTTAAGCTCCTTTGCCTAATGGTTTTTAGCAGTATGCCCTTAAGCTCTAGGATGGCCACTCCTAACCCCCCTAGTTCCGCACCCCTTCAATCAAAGCACCTTGCCCTCATCTATGTTATATACCAGGGTAAGGAGTATGACATTTTTTGTTGTTTAGGAAAGAAGGTTCAAATGAAAATGATGAAATGTTAGGCCTGACTGACCACTGCGTGGTGTGCACCCTATTCATGCACCGTATTCACCAGCTGCCCTATATACACATATACACAAGCACATGCACACAAATTCCCCATCCCCAAACCTGGTGTCAGTAGCAGCAGAACAAAATAAACCTGAAGAATTCAAGTCAGATCCAGAGACCCCAGGCCAGGACATTTGATTGGGGACCATGGAAAGAATGGGCTGTTGAAGGTTGTACCTTTGAGGGGTCATGGTCATGGTTGTAAAGACAGATCAGACAGTACAGCTGGCAGAGGAGACCAAACAGGTGACTCTGAGTCATTGTTGAGGAAACCAGATCAGGCCAGAAAGCATAAGCTCCATCAGCTGGTGCGGCTTAACCCTGCCATGAGGCAAAGGGAGGGAGTCCATTTGGGGATGGCAAAAAAAGCCCCATGGAGCTCTGACTCTTTTCTCACCCAGGACTTTGCCCAAGGTATTCTCTCAGACTAGGGACACTTTGCTGTTCCCCTTGCCTAGACAACACCCCTCATCTTTAACATGCTGAGGCATCACTTCCTTTAAGAAGCCCACTACCCCCCCTCTGCCCACTGTGTGCTTGATGGTATCCTGGTCATGTGGCTGTCAGAGCAAAGGAGTATAAAAGTCTAGTCCAAGAGCCAAAGAGTCGGGTTCAATCCTTGTTCTGTCCCTTAACTTCCAGTCACTTCACTTCTCTGTGCCTGTTTCCTCATCTGAAAACATGAAATAATGGTTTCTGCCTCTCAGTCTCATTGTGAGAGACACATAAATGAGTTAATACCCGTAAAGCACATAGATCACTGTCACAATGGAATAAGTGCTCAGTAAATGGTAATATTATTATTGTATGTAGTGTTACAATTACCATTTTTCTTTTCACTTTCAGTACACTCAGCAACTTTAGGATAAGGATAAGAGATGATAAACATCTCTGCGCCTTTGGTACCAGCTAGCGTAATAAAGAGTCAATACATCTTTAAAAGGAGGAAAAGATGGAAAAAGTGGGGAGAGGAAAGAAATTTGAGGACAGGAGCCATCTCTCTGCCCTACTTGTAAAGTTATTTCTTGATATGAGCCAAAAAGGGGCTTGTCATGCATCTCAGTGAGGGAGGACTTTAGGGTTCCTATCAATGTTTGTGGCTGGCCATGGGCAATGGATAGGTTTCTCTGGGGTGTATGCATTTTTTAGGCAATCACATCTCATACACAGAAATTTAAGGCAGTGTGGCTGCAGGCAAAGCCTTATGGGGCTGCCCTTTCCCAGAGGCAAAGTCCTTCAGCCTCACTTACCTGTCAATGCTCCATCTGAAAGCCCCAGCAGATGCTGGGTCTGCACCAAGAGACAGCTAGCAGCAGAGAGTGAGGTGGGGAGCCAGGCACTAAACAGTGCCCGGAATTCCTAGCCCCCTCTGTCATTCCATCAATCTTCTAGGTTCCGGAACTGCAGAGCTGTGTCCATTACTACTGGTATGTTCATTCATGTATTTATATGCCCATTCAAAAAAATGACTATTACTGATGACGCCTACTGTGTGCTTTCAAATATGTTACTTGCTGCTAATATCTACGTGGATCACATCAAGCCAGTGGTTCTCAACAGGGGATAACTTTGCAAACATTTAACAGTGGATGGAAATATCTTTTGATTCCTACATCTGGGGCAGAGGGTGCTACTGACTAATGGGTAAAGGCCAGGGATACTGGTGAACACCGTATAGTGCAAAGAACTTCCCTTACCCCACAACTAAGAATTATCTGGCCCACAGGGTCAATAGTACTGAGACTCAGAAACCCCAATCAAGTAACAAACATTTATGGAATATCAACTAGGCGCCAACTATGATATGAAGCACTACTCATGTAATCCTTAGAACAACCTTGTGTCATAGGTGTTATGACATTTTATTTTTCCTGATGAGAAAACTAAGACTCATGGAGGTTAAATTATTTTCCCTTTCTTTCATGTAATATGTCATTATTAGACAACTCAGTACTTGGTGGATTGGAAAAGCAAAGCCAGGTCTTCTGGCACCAAAGGCTGTTAACGCACTAAAGTTTTCTGCACAAGGTCAGGAGAGATAAAATATGAAATAAGTGAGTGGGAGAGAAGCATAAGTTCAGGGAGGAAAGTGTAGTTCATAACAGCCATTGGGAATGAAAACAGATATGCCTTTCCCGCCTCCTTCCCTCCCAGTCTTCATCCATACCCACAAACACACGTACAATTGAACAAAATCCTTGAAGCTCAGTTTGCCTGAAGGTTTTCTTTAGTGTGGGTGGTGAGTTTAGCTTGAGAGTCCATCCTCCTTCCCCCTCCCCCGCAAATATTTGTCATCTTACAAACACAGCCAAACCTTTGACTAGGAAGAGGGCAGAGATATTTCCCCTGTTCCTGAAGTGACTTGATAAAGATCTGCTCTCTCCCGATCTGCAGCTTCTCTTGGCGCTGATTTAGGGCATGCAGTAGGAGGTGTGGCATTTTATTTGTAGATCCTGATGGGTGGCCTGTCTGGACAGGGACAGCATGTGTAATGGGAAGAGCATGGACTTTGGAATCATACCATCTTGATTCAAATCCTGTGTTGGCCACCTGCTAAGTAGACACTATTGGGCAAATTACTTAACCTCATTGAGCTTGGGTTTCTTCATCTGCAAATGAGAAAGGTGAAACCTACCTTTCAGGGTTGTTCTGAAAATTAAATGAGTTCAGTTATGTTCATCATTTAGCACAGTGCTTGGCAAAGAGTGAGTACTCAAGAGATGCTGGCTGGTGTGCTCATCTTTCTGCTTCATCCGCGGGTTGACTTTTTCTAGGAGCTCAAAGAGAAGGCAAGGAGGAGTCAGGGTATCCTTCTGCTAATCTGCACCTACCTCCCTGCCCTGGGCCTCCTGTGGGGGCCCAGTGTATAGGTCAGCTCAGGCCCCAGGGTCAACCACAGGATGACCAACTTTGCCCTGCCACAGCTGCCACTGCCTCCTCTGGAGAGGTGATGTGAACAGGACTTATCACAGGAAGACTCCATGTTTACCCTTCAACTCTGCAGAGGTTCAGAGCACAGTATGGAAGAGTTGTGCAGTGGGGCTGGTTGACCTTTTGTAGGGATGAATCCCACCATTGTTTAGGATCCTGAGGCTGACAGGGATCCTCACACGTTTTGTCCTAATGACTGACCATCCTCGCTACTGGCCTTTTTCCCTTTTCCTGTTCTTCTCATAGAGGTTATCTTTGGAATGGACGGATGTAAGAGGGAAACTCACTTATGGAGACCCTGCCATGATAGCCCCTTTGCCACCCTGATGTAGCCCTTCCCCTCCTGGTTACACTGTATCCCAGCCACCTGGGGCAGGAGTGCATGAGCATTTCTGTAAGATGTCCAGGACAGGAGCTTCCAGACCTCTCTGCCATCTTATCTTCTGGTGACTTCTGCAACCTCAGGGGTAAGAAGATGTTATTTTACACGTGACAGTATGCAGTATACTTTCACATTTTATAGCTCATACAGTTCTCATAGCAGCTCATAAAGTGGGTGGGTATTCTTACCTCCATTTTGAAAATGGGTTGAACAGAGACACCCATAGATTATTCCGTCAGTAAACCGTGCATCCCAGAAATAAATTCCAGTTTTGTGGCTCAAAGATTACAGCCCCCATGAAGCCTCAGTACCTTTGCTTTGCCCTTCCTTACCTAAAGCAAGTATTCAAACAATATTGTTAGAACCCCTGCTATGTGCAAATGCCACAGGTTATGGGCTAAGGAAGAGGTAAAGGACAGCACACCATGAGTCCTTTCCTCGGGCACCTATCTGAAGTCATGAGATATGTTTGTTTCCTCTAACTTCCGTTGAAGACTGGATGGATATAGGTGCATCATTAAATCTGTTTGAAAGTCTGAGATGTGTTCACTTCCTTGTTACTTCCCCTAAGGACAGGATCTGGGTCACCCTCCTCACAGAGGTTCTGGTGTGCGGCACAGGGGTGGAGCAATGGGGACCTGGGAAAAAGAAGTCCAGAAATCAAGGGGCCTAGACTTCAGTCGCAGCTCTATAGTCACTAACCTTGGAGAACTCTCCCAAATTCTCTTATCTTTAAAATGTAGACATTGATCATTCCAGTTCCTACTTCACAGGATTAGGGGGCAGACTTAGTGAGGTAATACGTGTGAAAGCATTTGGTGAGCTGCCCTCCATGAAGCAGATGCCAGCAGTGTGTCCTAGTTCTCTCCCCGACCCATCTGATTAGCAGGTTCAGAAAGAACCTGACACCTGCAGGCTAGATCCCAGGAGATCATGGTTTAGCGAAGCCCTGCAGGTAGAGAAAAAAAAATTGCCAGGTAAGATCTTGGCCATTGTCCCAATGGAAAGGGAAGTGACAACTCAGGGAAGGTGTAGGACCCTGCAGATGTCTTACTATACAGCTGGCTAATGTGGTCTGGCCAAGGATAATTTTTAGCTTGAGAGGTTTTCAGGTTGGCGTGTATGAGGTCCATTTTAGAGAACTAAGCTGAAAATACAAGAAAGAGAATTTCAGTGTTCGTGCGGCTTTCTTGGTGGTACACTCCTTGTTAAGGCTGTCACTCCCGCATTCCTCCTTTCCAAATCCAGCCTCCCTATGGTATCTTACACACACTAGAGAACAGAGATCAGCCTCTCTGGCCTATGTAACAAAAAACATCTTTCTCTTGCTGGTTGGTGACACACCCCTACCAGTCAGAGAGCCATTATCTTTTCCAGATGTGGGATAATTGCAGGACTAATCACCTCTAGGGACCACTGGGACCCTTCTCTAGGGCTCTCCCGATCCTTTTATTTAATCCTCATGACAGTCACTAACAATAAAGAAGAAAGTGGTAGATGTGGAGTAGAGGAGCTGAGGTATTTGCTCAAAGACACAGTGAGCTGCTTATAATTCCAGTTTGAAACTCTCAGGTTTGCAAAAAACTGAAAAATGTCTCTTGTCCCTCCCCCTGCCTTCCTACAGGAAGTATTTTGTACAAAATAACATTACAATTCCCAGTGCATCCCTCCATCCTGTAGCTACCTCTCTGCAGATGTGGGGCCACCTACTCCCCCCATCCCATTTTCTTCATCACCGCTTCCTGCCTCCAAGCCTACCTTCCTGAAAGACGTTCTTGACACTGTCATTAAACAGCTGCCAGCAACACCTGCTGGCATTTTCTGTTGCAAAGATCACAATCCAACTTTAAAAAGAGAGACTAGAAAACAAGGAAGACTAGGAAGGTGGAGTTGTAGGTTTGGGTTTTATTGTGGCTTTTTATTGGTTATTTGTTTGTTTGCCAAATTACATTTTTTGTACTTCTCTGTTGATTCTCATGTTCCTTTGCATTTTCTGCTATTTGTGAATCCCCTCTCCCACCCTCCACTTTGAAAATCAAGAAAAGAAAACCTGTTTTAGAATTACATATGGTGTCAACATGTGGCTAGGATCTTAATATCTCAAAGAAAAGTCACAGGGCTGTCTCCACCTACTCAAGCCTTTAATAGTAAAGAATGAAAGAAAAAAACATATATGAGAAAGCCAGCCTTTCCCTCTTCCCTTCCTAGGCCCCCTTCCAAAAATGCTGATGTGGAGGATGAAGATAGTGTTCTCAGAGTCTATGCCTAATGTTAACTTCCTGACACCTGCAGGAGGTATCCCAGGACTTCCCGTCCTTGAAACCTGCTATTTCTCCTGTTTGGCCAAGGATTCAGCATAGGGGTCTACCCCATCTTTGCTCACCGTCCAAATGGTTGCCAAGTCTTGATAGATACCTCCTCTGTGTGCCCCCACCATCCTGCCCACCCACAGAGTGTGGTCCACTCCTAAGGCACAAACACCCCCTCTTCACCCACACCTGTCCCTAAGTGCCACTGGATTCCACTACCCAGCTAATTTCCTCCTGCCACCAGCTAGAAGAATACAAAATTTACTATTTTATTTTTAAGGCAATAGGTAGAAAGTGGTAAATTTTTTTCCGCTTCTAGATAGAGGCCAATGAAGAATAAAGTGGCAGCTTCAAGAAACTGAGTTATGTTTCAAGGTTGCCAGGGGTTTGGGGGCTGGGGAGGGCAGGAGGGTTTGTGTTACTGGAAGCCAGGTTCAAGGCTGCTCTGCAGAGGTCATCCCCAAGCTGTATGTGTGGGAACGATCAAACTGATGACACTGCTGGTTTTCTATTCTGTCATGGAAAAAGCTTCTAGGGGATTCTTGCCAAGTTTTTAGAAGAAAAGATATATATATGTATGTATATAGCTAAAGATGTGTGTATTTATAGAGAGGTATATGCGGTCATGCCCGGGGGCTCTGTGGTGAGGAGGAGGGGCCTGTGGGGAACGACAGAGCACCAGGATCTCCCCACAGCACTTCCTGGCCCTTGGGAGAAGGACAGTTGAGCATTATCCAAGGTACCTGGATCCATGGCCTAATCCCTAGAGCCCCCAGCTCCTGGGCTGAGTCCCTCCCTATTGGAGGACACCCTCTGAGCTGGGAGTTTTCCTTTGAACTCTTCAGTCAGTTCCCCGTGGCCTGGAACGCAGCCTGGGAGGAAATCATTCTGGGAGTCTGCGATCCTGAGCAAGCTAATCTTCAGAGCATAGTGCAGAGAAGGGATCCCACGTGAGAAGGTGTAGGCGAGGCCTGAGGACGTGCCGACTGACAGATGGGAAGGAAAGGCTTGGAATTCATGTCTACTTCCACCTGTGGGCAAAAGTTTAGTTGGACTATTGGGCTTGGAAGGGCCCAGAGCCTGGTTTTAGGCACTGGGAGGGGAGGTTTGCCTATTTAACTTCGACCTTCTGTTGGCCACCTTGGAGTCTGGAGGAACAGCTGGGGCTTACTGAGACACTGGCTAGAGATTCTTTCCAGAAGTGTCCCAGAAACTGCGTGGGGTACACGTGCACAGACGTGCGTGTATGCAGGCGCTCTTCCTGACCTCTCTGCCCCGGGGACCTCACAGGGCGGGGTTGGGGGGGGGAGCAGCCTTGGCCCACGGGTGAGCTGGCTGGGAGGCTTTGCCGGGTGTGCCAGTATCTGCCTTTGACATCTCTCATTCCATCTCCGTCATGTCAGGAGCTCTGAAGGTTGGCTGAAGCGTAACTGCTTGCCTCACCCCACAGCCTGTATCCCTGTCCCATTCCTGTCTACGCCCGCCCCAATGGAGGCCCAGGGTGTGATGAGTAAGTCACTACACCCACCTTATCTAGGGCCTGCCTTGGTAAACTTTCCTTGACTTTTTCTAAGGCAGGGGGCTGGAATGGGAGGCAGAATATGATTGCAACACTCATTTGGCTGTAGCTGCCACCTAAATTCTTCTTCTGCTACAAAAGCCTCCCCTTTCCTCCCCAGGCAAGTTGAACAGCTTAGTACAAGCAAAGAGACTCAGGGTGGAAAGAAGGCCTGCAAGTTGGTGGAAGGGGCATTCTCGACCCCTCCCTTCCCTCCTCCCTGTCTCACCCCACACCCATCCTCAGGGCCTGTGATCCCTCATTCCTGAGGACCAGGCGATCGTGTGAACATGTGAAGAAATCAAGAATGAAAGTGACACTCGAGTAATACCTTTCTGGAGCAACACTGTCTAAGATAACTTTCCTTGATGAGAAAACTATTTTATGTCTGTGCTTTCCCATAGGGTAGCCACCAGCTGCATGTGGCTATTGAGAGATTCAGATGTGTTTGGTGTGCCTGAGGAGCTGTATTTCCGATTTTACTTAATTTTAATTAATTTAAATATAAATAGCTACATGTGGCTAGTAGCTACTGTACTGGATGGTGCCAGGATATGAAGTAGAAACACTTAGAAGTCTAAGGATGCATTAAAGTCTAAAGGACTGGCCTTCATCTCTCAGTCCCAGTTGAAAAGGGGTGGTTTTATTAGGTGCTGTAGTGCAATTGCTTTTACTGCTGCCCCAGAATAAACCAAAATTCTAGGCTGAAGCATCAGACAGGGCTCTTTCTGCTAGCTGTGATCTGTCCCCCATGTAAAAGAAGCAGAGGGGTGGCTAGGCAGGAATGGGGTCCAGCAATTCCCCCTGGGGTGCCCCCTTGCCCTCTCCCACCCCAGCCTCACCCCTCCCCACCCCCCCCAGCAGGGCACTGTGCAGACTGGTGCTGCAGCTGCACACATCTGGTCCTGCCCCAGCGCTGCCCTCCCTTTTGTTTCTGTCATCGACGGGCTCCTGGCCACTGATGGTCAGCAGAGTCAGCGAGGCCCCACAGACCTCCCTTCCGGCTCTGTCCTCTCCCTCATCCCCTGCTGAGGAAGGTGAAGGGAGAAAGAGGAAAAAAGAGAAAGGAAGGCAGAGTGAAGCTGAGGTGAAATGTTAGTGACATTCAAGAAAGTGACTTCATGGGGCTCTCACTGCCTTCCCTCTGCATTCACGATGAACCTTGTCTGGTTTATAAACCATCGGTGCCTTCTCCCTGTCTGAGCTGCCAAACCTGAGCCTGCCCCTGCCCCCACCCTCCCATGCACACAGTAACACATGTGCCTCCTCCCGACTCTGGCTGGTCCATCTGTGACCTTTGTTCTTCTGACCTCACCTCTGGGAAGGGGGAGGAGTGCCCGAGAAGAGCTTTCACTCCCTGATCCCAGACTGACTAAACTCAACCCCTGTCTCTGTACAACCTCCCCCAGCTCCTCTGGGTAAACAAGTGGAAGAAAGGAAAACTCTTTCTGGGCCAGGAGGTTGGCAGCCTCGGCCAGATTCCACATGTTGAGAAAGCCTGGAAGGTGTTCTTTTTTCTGATCCTAGCCTCTCAGCCCACCCCCAGCCAGAGGTGGGATCACCCTGTCACCCTGTAAAGTTGCATTAATTTACCAGGCTGCCCAGCAGCCAGATTTTCCTAAAGAGAGACTGACATCCTAGGAATGGGCTGGAACCCAGGACTATGGCCTGCAAACTCCTTCTGTAGCACTGCCCTGGTGGAGGGCTGCTCTTCAAGCCCCCTTTCTTTCCCAGAACTGCAGAGGAGAGCTGAAGAGCCACGGCTTGTGACTAAGCAGCAGAGGGAAGGTAAATGCACCTCAGTTTCCCTTTCTGCAAAATGAGGGAATTGCACTGTAGGGTCCTCCCAGAGCTACGTTCCCTGCACAGAACTTCTCAACATCTCCATTTGTGTGGGCAGAGCAGGCATTTTTAGTAGTTATGCATTTGCAGAAAAATCCTCTTGGAGTTTTTTATGGTTTCAGTTTCTCAAGAAAGACAAGCTTGCTACTCACCTCTTTCAACTGATTTGAGTCCCTGCTTATCGCATTCTAAGTTCTGGAGCTGAGCTGAGCTGAACTAGACTGAACAGCGCCATGCCTAGGCAGAGAGGAGAGGCACTAAATAAACTAGACTTTGTTTGCCTTGCAGCTAGGGCAGGGAGGAGTTGAAGCGAGATAGCAGAAGGAACTTCCTAAATCAGACAAGATCTCAGGGGAGTGTAGCATTTCTTTTCCTGGCAAAATTTCAAAATAAAAAGTTGGAGGAGTATATTTGCCTCTTGAAAATTATTTTTTAGGACGTGATTTAAAAATATACATTCTCCTACTGTTTCACTGTACATCACCACTTCCCAATCCTAGATCGTGTCCCTACCTTTGCAGTGGTATCAGGCCCACGGAGGGGCTGGTGCACAGATGGTGGAAAGAGGTGGGCTGTAGGACAACAGAGTTTCACCATACAGCAGGGGCGAAATTCCCCTCCCAGTTCCTCCCTGACTTCTGACCTCTGCACCTTTCTTACTAGTGATCCCTAAATTACTGAGCTGTCTAACCCTCTCAGGGGGAGGGGGACACAAACTGGGTGATGGGAGGTGGAGCAGAGGAAGTATGAGGCGAAGGTCAAGGGTCTTTTTACAGTGTGTTTTGGCAAAGGAGGCCTGGGGCGCAGCCAGTGAGGTTGGACTTTCATCTTTCTGAGCTGCCCTAATGCGGGAAGCAAAAGCTGTCACAGTAACAGTGATTTGGAGCATGTGCTCTAGGGGACTGGAGCGCACCCCTTGGGGCCAGCTCCCTCAGGGAAAGATCAGATAACAGATGTGGCCTTACCCTGCACCCACTCCTGTCACTGCATGTCTCAGCCTGGGAAGGCAGCCTGCCCTTGCAGGGGTTTGCTGAGAGGGAGGAGGATTCAGCTTGGCTCATCTGGGTGAGGAAGCAGGTAGATGGTTGGTTGCCACAGCCCCCAACCAGCATGGAGCTTCTCTGATGTTGTAGGAGTCCTTAGAGTGTCCCTATCTCTCTCCTGGCCCCGCAAATTAAGGTCTGAAAGGAAGGAAGAGATCACGGGTGCAGAGCCTGGAGGATGGAGGTTTCCCACTGAGTGGAAAGGCTTGTAAGGCTAGAGTCCAGTGTTCCAGAGTACCCGGCCTCCATCATTCCTCTTAGACCTGGGCAGAGGGGAGGTGCCAAAGGCCTGGCTGGACCAGGGCCAGCAGCCTTTGCTCTTCTTCCCAGCTATTCCCATTTCCCTGATTACAGCCCTCTTGAGATTCCTTAGTTGTCTTCTGTCCCAGCCCTCCTTAATGGCTTGGAGGGGGTGGGCAGTGGCAGCAAATACTAGACCCAGTGCAATGAGCTGGTCTTCAGCAGAACAAAGTCTCCCAAGGCTAGGGCAAAGGGATTGCATGGTCCATGTTGCTACGTTGTCTCCACACTCACTAGCCATGGGGCTCTGGGCAAGACTTGCAATCCCTATGACTCTCCATTTCCTCACCTGTAGGACAAGGACAGTAAAAGTGCCTCCCATGTGGCTTCAACATAAAGTAGGTGCACAGTGCCTGAATCACAGGAGGAGCTCAGTCTTCTGTTGTCATTTTTCAGCTCGCTTCTCTGTGGTGGCTCTTTAATGCCTAAATGGTTACTGTCCACTCCCAGAAAGCCACAGTCACTGCCTAGGCCCCAGTTGTGTGCTGAACTATTTTCTCTGCCTTTTGCCCCTGCCCAGCCATCCAGGCCAAGAGGGCCCCTACCTAGGCCCCCCAGTCCAAGCACCTCTCCCCCTCCCTAATGCAGAGGCGTTTCTTCTGCTGACAGCCTGAAGACAGGTCATTTTTCTTCTCCTTGGATATAATGGCCTCTACTCCCTCACCCAACCACCCGCCTTTCCCAACCTTAATGACTTTAACATACACACAGTTCTTTAAAGAAAAAAAATACAAGCCCCTAGTGAGCTGGTTTAAACCTCCTGTTGCAAAGGAGAAACAACCCAAGCACATGTTCACAAGTCACTGCATGTGATGACAGGAGGCCTTGTGCTAATTTCCTCATGTTTGATGCCCCAGGGTGGGGGCAGGGTGGAGGCAGCCAGAGGGAAAAGACCCAGGGCCTGGGTATTTGGTTGTTCCCTTTGATGCTCTTAGAAATACTGCAGCACTTAGGGAAATATTTCATCTTGGGAAAACTTGAAGAATAAGAAGGATGCCTTTAGGCAGAGTTAGGCAGGGAGGGGGGGATCTCTCAGAAGGGGGATGCTACCAGAAGACCTTTTCTCTCCTCCAGGTCTGAGTCCCTGCTCTGGCTTATTTCTCTGGGCAGGAGGAGGGAAGAGACAATCTCTAAGGGAGACTCTAGCTGGAGATATTTATGGATTTGCTGAAGCCTCCTACCCTAACACACACCACTTTTCGCCTCCAGTCTCTCTTTGCCGTTTGCTGGAGAGGCTATTGAGACCCAGGGCCTGCCTCTGCCCCTCAGTGCAATGGCGTGGAGGGTGAACCCCTTCTTCTGCCCTTTCCAGGGCTGACTTCTAGTCTGTGAACCGGGGATGGCCTGGTGCAAAGACAGGGACTACGGCCTGCCTCTCAGCTATCTCCTCACCCCTCACCGGGCAGACCCCTGTTTTAGGAGGAAGGAACTGACTGCAGGTTGGGTGGGCAGAAGGGAGAAAGGACAAAGAGCCAGGAGTCCTGGCTGCACCCCCAGCATGGAAATGGAGTTGGCTGGGATCCAGGTTTTCCTCTACATCAGAAGCAAATGCACCAAAGCTGCAACCTTACCCCTTGACCGAAGACGTGAAAGTGCCTGTCTGACCTCACGTTATTGGTGCTATTATCATCATTATTGGTAATATCACCATCATCATCCTGTAATTTACCAGCTTCAAATGGCGAGAAGGCTTAGGCTTCCTCTGGGCTTTCATGTTAAGAGAAAATGAGTTGTGGCAGCCTCCCCAGTCCTCTCCTCCCTCTTACCACCCACAGGGCCTCTGTCACCAGAGATACTCTCTAGTCCAGGCTCAACATGCTTTCATCCTCATACATGGCAGGGCACAGATGCAGTGGCAAGGGGAGTCCCCTTTGCTGTGGGGAGTACATGTCCTTTTTTAAAGCAAGAAAAAGACTTTAACCCAGGCCTTACCCAATAGTTCTGAGCATGCATCAGAATCACCTGGAGAGCTGGTTAAAATGAAGATCACTGGGCCACCCCCAGAATGTCTGATGTAATGGGTGTGAGATAGAGCCTGAGAATTTGCATTTTCCAGATGCTGATCTTGCAAATTCACAGATGATGCTGATGTTGTTGATCTGGGGCCACACTTGTGCAAAACAACGCCCTAAATCATCCTAAATCGGTACATTTAAGAGGTGAGTCACTGGAATTCCTCCTGTATATAGGTATTTACATCATGCCTTATTCAATAGTCTTGAAATTCAGTTCCTGAGAAGAGCCCAGATGCAGGGGAGGTGGATGCTGCTAGCTCTCACACATAGGGACCCCTTGGTGAGAAGGCAGAGGCAGGCAACATCCCCACCCCCCAAAGATTTATTCCTTCATTTGGCATTTTAGGCCTTCCTCAAGGGGAGACTAGGGCCAGCCTGACTCATGACTAAAGCTCTTTTGAGAAAGCTGGGCCCCAGCCAAGCTTTCCTCCCTCAGTCAGGCCTACCCTCATTCTTTCCCACCTGTTCCTCTAGCTGAGGTTCAGACTCAGCAGAAAGTGATGATGTCCCCGAGCACACTGACCCCATGCACACTGTCCCCACACCCATTCGGAAGCAGGCAGCTCGGTGCACTCTGTGTACATTAATTTTCAAAGCAAGGCTTCCCACAAATCTCTGCTGGTACCTTTCCTCTTCTGTCTACTCTAGAGAGCTCAGAATGTCTTTAAGAACACTGCCAGGGGAACATGGTTTTTCCTCTTTTTTTCTCCTTACTATAGAAAAGAGAAGAATGAAGATAGGAATTATTGAGTTCCTATGGCGTGGCAGAGCCTATGCTAAATACATTACACATCATTTCCCACAATCAGGGGTGTTTTCTTCCTGATGTTTGCTCAAGTTCTCAGGGTAAGGCCCCACACCTATTTTGTAATAGCAAGTTTGAAATCTCAAGGCACACACTGCACACAGGCAACAGGAGGTGGGCAAAGTCCAGCCAAGTGGTTTTTAAACTTGAGAATGCATCAGGATCAGCTGGCAGCTTGTTAAAACACAAACTACTGGGTCCCACCCTCAGAGTCTCCAATTTGGTAGCACTGGCCTGGCTCAGGGCCTAAGGATTTCCTTTTCCAACAAGTTCCTAGTTTGGGGACTGCACTTTGAGAACCAGTGACCTAGTTCTTCAGCCCATTAGTTAGACTTTTGCTGGCTGTTATTCCACGCTTTACTCATCAGAACTATATTTCTACCCCTAGACTAGATTACACTCTAAGTCCCCTTTGAAGTCATTTAGGAAAAATGTGACCAGCTTGCTAATTCCATGTTGTTTCTTCATTTATCCAAAAGATAATAATCTTTATAGTAAATACTCGTTTAGTGCTTACTAAGTGCCACTGTTCTAGAGCTTTGCATGTATTAACTCTTTTAATCCTCTGAAGCCTCTGTAATTATTACCCCGTTTTACAAATGAAGCACTGGAGACTCAGAGATGTTAAGGTTACACAGCTAACCAGAGGTGCAGTGGGGATTCAAACCAAGCAGTCTAATTCCAGAGTCTGTGTTGCTAACCAGCCCACCACTTGTTAAATATCTGTTCTGAGTTAGGCACTGTGTTGGACTCTGAATGGCTTAGGTAGAAAGAATACAAAGGTGAATAAGGCACAGCCTTGCCTTATTTTAACAATTGGAGTGTCATAAGAATAGTACCAAGATGGAAATAGGTACTCAGTGCTGAGGGCCTAAAGCAGAGAGAAGGAATCACTCGACCAGGCAGAATTGGAGAAAGCTTTAAGCAGCCGTTCTCAACCTGTAGGTCGTAACCCACAGGAACTGTATTAAAGGGCTGCAGCATTAGGACGATTTGAGAACCTGCTTTAAAGAAAAGTGTGAATTCAAGCTGGGCATGTAATACACTGTAAAAGAAGCCAAAGGCCATAGCAGCCAAAGCAGTCTGTGCAAAGGTACTGTGGTGAGCTTGCCACAGGAAGTCAAGGGATTATGAGTGCTAGCAGTATCAAAGCTTGAGGAGAAAGAGAGTTGGTGAAAGGGGGAAGCCACTGCAAAGAGAGGCTTGGGCCACAGTGCTCATCATCTTGAACGTGTGCTTAAGGGTGTGAACTTTGGTAACTAAGAGGAGACCATTTAAGGTCTCTGAGCAAGAGAATGCCATAATCAGATCCATAATTTTAAAAGATAACTCCAGGTTTTAGCTTTTAATTCAGCATTTGCTGCCCGACAAACACACTAGGAGCTAACCTTCCCCTGTGTGCTCAGTCACTTACATCTCCTGGGTAAGACTACTCTGCCTGGCACTTTCTATCTACCTGGACAACTTTATTGTCTATTTCCCACTTTTTTTTTTTTTGCTGATGTTTTAGATTCTTGTGAAGGCTTTTCCAACTTATACCACCCTAATTTTGACCTTGTCACTCACTGTGATATCTATAGCCATGTTGTCATATTGCCTCAAAGCCCAAGGCTCTGCAAATAAGGGCAGACTTGGATACATCCATCATCTGAGAAGCATAGGAGTGAAAATCATCCTTCCCACCCATACCTGTGAAAGTGGATGCGTCCCCAAGTTGGTTTCACACTGGATCCCTCTGCCACACTCTCGTGGTTAATCCAGCTTTTGTCATCTCATTGAGAAAGCTGATGGGAACTACTGCTAAGAGCACCATTCTTCAACCTCTATTTTTCTTAACTGTGAAATGGCAATAATTCCTTTCTTATGCACTTACTCAACAGAGTTATTGTGACCTTAACTGAAACCTGACTTTGAAAGCATGTTGTAAACTGTAACGCATTCAGCAAATGAGAGAGATAAGGACGGTGTGTAAGGTTGGACAGAAACAGGATTGAGTCATCCATCAGTTCATTTCCAACAAAACCCCAACAATACCATGCAGTGAAGAAGCTGCCCATGTGCAATTTTATAACTACACCGATGAGTCCCTAGGCACCTTTTAACTGTCTTTTGAATTGTGGGGTCTTCTGTCTCTGGCTGTCAGGTTTTCTTAGAAAGACTGCCTTTTTTATACCCTTTCTCCAGCCTGACTTCTGCCCCCTAGGGCCTCACGTGGTAGCTCTTAGCCCCCACTGAGACTATAGATGACTTTTACAGATTTCCAGCCCATTCCCCAGGAGAGCAATGATTACCAGTGTGGAGAGAGCTGGCCCCAGGTTTCCATCCCAGGCTTCTCAACAGCAGAGTGGACCAGAAAGGAGAATGTGGTTCTCACCAGACTGCCTAGATTTTAAGGCATATAAAGTTTGGCCATCTTTCAGCGGTCATTTTTCATCTTCCTCTGCCTCTGGGTCAGGAAGCCTCTATCCCTTTCTCCTTGGTTGCTGGAGTCCCTTACCCCTGTTCAGAGGACATTCCATCCCTGGAGAGACACAATCAGGGTGGAAGGAGGAACGTCCCATGGGAAGGAAAGGCTGTTTCCCAGTGACAGGCTGTGTTCCATACTCGAGGCCACCTTCACTGCTGGATTTCTAGCTGGGATGCGGGATCTTACCTGCATGGGATGTGGGAAGACTCACTCTTTCTTCTTTCCTTACCACATCCCTGTCCTCCCCTTGCCACACCTGTCCCTTCCCACCCCCCAGTCTTTTTCTCATCTTCTAACTGTCCAATTTCCGAGTGCTCTTCAGGTAAAGACCCTCCAGTTGTTCAGTACACTCTGCATACACCTTCTTCTCCCAGAGATTTCTGCAGGATCAGCCAGTCTGCTCACAGCTGGATGGCTGGTGGATGTGCTATTAAGTTCTGTTTTCCAGGGGGATGGGAGCTCCCATAGAGCTGCTAGTGGGAGAAGTTTTGACAACAGCTGTATCCCAGCTGTCCCAGTGCCCCCAAAGACAGCAGTTGACCAAGGCTGGCCAGAGAGTTCCCAGCGTTAGGGAGGTATCAGAGGCCAAATCCAATTTCCTTTGCATTCCAAGTTGTTGAGGGAGACCAGGAAACACCAGCTTCTTTCCTTAGGGGATTTCTCCTGTGTCCATCTTGTTGTCACTTTGTAGTAGTGCACAGGGGGGGTGTGAAGGTGGGGAGGACCCAGGAGGACAAGAGGCCTAAGGACTGGTGTACAGCTGAGGGGTGAGTTTGGTGAAAACTGAAAGCAGGGATCTGGGCCTTGGGAAGGAATGCCTGGCCATCCCTGCAGTGGGCACACTGGCCGGCCTACCAGGGGATGCGGGAGCTCTCCCCCTCCCCCCCAATGGCTCAGGTGAGCAGCCTTCTCTGGACTCTGTTGCCCTTCCCAGCTATCCCTCCTCAGCTTGTCCTCCCCCTCCTCTAGCCCGTCTCCTCCAGATGGTCTTCACATCTGGCCGATGACCATCCAGAGAGTTTGGCAATGCCTTCCTCCCACCTCCACCCGCTGCGTCTCCTTATGACTCTGCCTCCTGTGTTCCTCCCCACCTCCCCTAGTGCCGCTGCAAGAATAGAATCAGCACACAGGCTCTACAGAGAGCTATCCCTTTCCTCCCCTCCAGCCCCACACATAAGCGCAGGCTGCCAGGTCTTACTAAGGCTCGGCTCGCCTCCTTCCCATGCTCAGAAGCCCCTCACTGAAAGGAGCTGCACAGCCCCTCCATTACCAGGTAAGTTCTAGGCAGAAACCCATCACACCGTGATTCAGACTTTGGCCTCTGATCCTAGTACCTTTCTCAGAAGGAACTTTGCATAACAAAGAATACTCACAAATTCCATTAACTTCGCTTATTTCCAAGAAGTTATATTGCGGGGTCTTAATTCTGTTTGTGGTGTATGTGCTTCTGTGTGCAGGTGTGCACCTGTGCACAGGATGCTCACCACTTGTGGGCATCCAGGTGTCTGTGTGGCATTCCTAGGCAGGACAGAGGGAATGAGAATAGGACAGGCTGAGCCAAGTTCTTCCTGGCTTTGTGCTGCCTGTGCCTCTGCAAGTCAGGCTGGTAATAAGGGGATTAATCTTACTTCCCCTCCATCTCAGCCTCAATATGCCTGGCTAATGCTAGTTCAGCTGGTAACATTTTCACTGGCAAATCCTCCACCCACCCTTGGGACAGGCTCTGAATACACACTTAGCCCCAGAACTGCATCTGGTGTCAGGAGGAGCTTTGGCTCTAAATTTTCAGCAGACAGGACAGCTCAGTAGCAAAGAACAGATCCTTCATCCCACTGAAGACAGATTAGAGCAGAAAGAATACTGAGCTGAACTGTGTACGGGTCCTGCTCAGCCTTGTGGTCGCTGTGTGATCCTGAGAACTGCACTTAGATTCTCTGAGCTTTAATATTCTCAGTTCTTAATGAACATAATAACATGGGACTCACAGGGCTGTTGCAGGGATTAAATAAGATAATATATCCATATGCAGTAAGCACTCAGCAAATGCTAGATAAGTCTGAAATCCAAACAGGGCTCATAGTGTAGGGAAATAGAACCACAGACTTTTTAAAAGCCCCTCAAAGGCTCACTAATCCCACACCCACAGTGTAGTGGTGGTGGCAGTAATACTACTCAACATATATAATGTTCCTGTGCCAGCCTGTATTCCAAGTGCTTTGTGTGTACCGACTCATAATCCTGCACCAACAGGATTTGAAATGGGGGAATTTTACAAATGAGGAAATTTGGTCTTAGAGGTTAAGTCCACTGCCATTGGTGAGAAAGCCAGGAGTCCAGCCTATAGAGACTGAATCCAGATTTTATTATTTTATTTCATTTTATTTTATCTTTCTGAGACAGAGTCTCACTTTTTGCTCTTAGTAGAGTACTGTGGCATCAGAGTTCACAGTTCCCACCCATAGCTCCTCTTGGGCTCAAGTGATCCTCTTGCCTCAGTTTATCATTTTTAGTAGAGATGGAGTCTCACTCTTGCTCAAGCTAGTCTCAAACTCCTAAATTTAAGCAGTCCACCTGCCTCGGCCTCCCAGAGTGCTAGGATTACAGGCGTGAGCCCCCTCACCCAGCCCACACTGTGTTCTAAAACTCTACCCAACACTACCTCTCCTGTGGCCAGTGAGGCAGCTCCATGCTAGCTCAAAGTTACACAGTGGTTAATTTTCTTCCTCCTAGGCCTGGGCTGTTTCTGTGACATTGGACAGATCAGCCATATTCTTTAGGAGGTTCTGGAAGGACCCATCTTCTACAGCCAGGGAGCCTTGAGGGTAACTCAGTTTCCCCTTTCTCCTGTGTGGTTCACGAGTGTGCCCCAAAAGCATGTTTTTGCAGGTTCCTACAGAGATTTCCAGCTAAGGTCAATGCACCCCCACACCGCCCTTCTGCAAAGATAGATGGTGGGCTCAGTACTACCCAAGGGTATGATGAGATCAACTCCCTCTGCGCTCTAGGATCTGTTAGAAAGAAAAGGCAGCTTTCCTGGGACAATTGCCACCCAAGAACTCAGAAGCCACACTCCCCTGCAGTGAGATAAGTGTCAGGGCATGTGCTTGGCTCAGCTGCCTGGGGCTGACATCAGACCCTGCCAGCCCCATGTGTCATCTGCAGAGGTGGGCAGGGATATAGGTATATCCAGAAAGCAGAGTCAGAGGCAATGGAAGAACAGGAGACAGCAATCAGTTGGAAGGACTTAGGAGTTGTTTTAAAGGCAGTGTCAAAGTAGGCAGCTAGAAATAGAGGAAAGAACAGAATGCATTGTTTTCCAAAGTAAAATACAGGCATCACTGGCCTTTCACAATCCGATCCCACCTACTTTTCCAATTATACTTTTCCTCCCCCAGCCAAAAAATGTTAACTATGAGAGTAACAAAGGCCCAAAATAGTGTTTTTCCCCATAGATCTGTTAAAGTAACGTGCATCTTTCCTTCAAAGACACTGCTCAATGTCTTGTCAATTCCCTAATGGGAATTGCTTATATTTATTGAGGACCTGCTCTGTGTCAGGTACTATGCTAAATGCTTCACATACATTTTCTTATTTAATCTTCACCACGTAATAAGTAGCAGTCATGATTGCATCATAACTAAAGAGATCAAAGCTTAGAGAGGTTAGGTAACAGTTTCTCTGTTTTCTCACCTGTAACATGGGGAACTAACTCATAATTTTATTTTGAGAATTAAATAATAGAGTACATATAAAACCTTTAAAATGCTATCTGGCCATAGTAATTAAATAAGAGTGAGCTATCATTATTAACCTCACCACATTACTGTTTCCTCTGACTGCAAGTGCCCGGCCCACCTGCAGCATGCACACATCTCACTAGTCCTGTAGGCTCACGCCGTGGCAACACCAGTGCACGGCAGCTTCCACCACCTCCAACAACCACGGCTCCTCTATTCTTTGATACAGCCAACTTGCCTCTTCCCAAGTTTGTGAAGTGCTAAGCACACTTACCTACTTCCTTTCAATCTGTGTGCCCTTGGTTGCATCTTGCAGTCAGATTGCAGCCCCTCGTGAGATGGTGCCACCCACCACAGCCTCAGGAACAACGTGCCTTCCAGGAAGCCTTCCTCCTTGGCCCCACTGGAATCCCAGCATTCTTGGCACTACCATCCTCTGTCTCAGGCATTTGCTCACTGGCATTATTCCTTATGTTTCTTCCTCTGTCTCCTCTTTGTATTAGATTATGGGGCTCTTGAGAGTAAGGACTGTGTTTTATTTTTCTTTATACTGCCTGGATGTTTACCACTCAGGAGGGTCTTAAAAATCATGTTGGTTGGTAAAGCAACCAATAATGGTTAATTGTTCATTAAAAACAATATAGATTATAAGGTAAAAGGCAATTTTTGTCAGTACTTATTACTGTACCAAAGGTCAAAATAATTATTGGGGCCATGGAATCATACCATGAGACCTACTGGGCTCAAATTACACTGGACTCGGTCCATTTTCTTGAGCTTAACGAAACTCGCCCCTTAACAAGCATGTCCACAGATCGTTCTCCCCCCAGCCAGCCCGATGCCCCACCTCTGGCAGGAATCCAACCCCATAGGGTCCCTTGCTTCCTTGCCTCTGTAGGTGGCTGTGCCTCTCCTCCTGGCTGGGGTTCAGATGCACCCACCCGTGTTTCCCCGGCCTGTCAATTATTAGTCTCTAGAGATGGTCCCTAAGGCCCATACCAGTTCTCCCCAGCCTCCAGTCACAAATGACTGCTTCAAGGCAGGTTGGTCTTTGTTTAATGCTCCTTTCATTTGACTTAGTGCTAAAGAGTAAAATAAATGACACTCTGTCTCTTTAAGGTAAAAAAGAGGCATTTTAAAAAAGACCCTTTTTTTGCCTTTTAAGAGAAAAAAAATCCTCCAGGTTATTAGGGGAAAGAAAATCATTTGACTTAAAGCAGCCTCTGGCAGTCTGGTGATGCTGAGAACAGTATACCTGTCAGCATCTATCAGGTTTGGAAAACAAAGCCATCTGCATATGGGGAAATGGAGGGGGGCCGGGAAGAGGTGGAGAATAGCTAACGAGGGATGCACGGAGTACCCCACACCTGGCTGGGAGAGTTCTTGGAGATCCAGCTTTCTGGGGTTGACAGTGACCAGAAAAGTCCTGACATTTAGGGAAAGAGTAATTCATCTGGACTTTCAGAATTTTTCTTAGTAGTCAATACAGATTCAAGAGTTCATCCTAGCTAAACCATTTGTTTTTAATATTTATATATACACAAAATCGGAGCTGTCAAAGAGAAGTGACTTAGCCAAAGCCACCATCAATTTGTTCCCCAAATCAAGGCTAGAATCTAGGGTTCCTGGCCTTCTGGTTTTGGTGCTGTCTCCTGCTGACTCAGGTCCCTTTTCTCACCTGTTGGAAATGCTGAGTCTGTTCTTTCCCTCTCCTTCCTGGAATCCTACCCCTATTCTCTGTCATTCCATAATCTGTTATCCCCAGTGTGACCTCCTAGTCCAAGTCTCCCTCTGACTCCCTGGTGTCCTAGCCTCTTGCTCACTTTCCCACGTTGATGGAGTTCATCCTAGAGCATGTTTTCTAGGAAAGTGTCTTTGGCTTATTCCTGAACAGGGCCGGATGCCCCCAAAACTAGACTTTCAGATCCAGCACTAACCTGCCTGAGGCTGAGTCCCTGCAACACTGAGTCCACCGTGGGAGACAGAATATTCCTAAGCAATTAAAGTTCTGCCCACAGACAAGGCTGATGGCCCAGACTGATCATGTGTTACCCATCCGAACTCTCCCTGTGTCTTGTCTTCACTCCATTTATTGACAATTGTTTATCTGTTTTTGAATATGTGTCATGACTGGGTCACCCTGTCACTCCCGCCTGCCTCGACTCCCAAAGGTCAGACTCAGAGCCACTTCTTCCCTCCAGCCAGCTCTCTAGGGTGCACAAAGCACTTAGTGCAGAGAAAGGCTACCCTTCCCTGGCCCAATTGTTCTGTGTCTAGTGACTTGGTCTGGGAGCATCCCAGGCTGATGGGACCCTACCAAGACCCTCCCTAGGAGTCCACTCTAAAGCATGCACAGTGAGCAGATGATCAGCTCAGCCTAACAGAAACCCCTGAAGGGCAGAGTATCTTTTGAAATGAATGAGGGGGTGGAGTCTAGAGTCCATAATCCTGGGGGACCTCAGTGTTCTGACTCTCAGAAATCCCATATTTGTGCCTACTGACAAGTTTTTTTCCCCCCTGGCCTCATATGCCGGTTATAACTGGGATGTACTGGGAGACCATAACCCGGCCACAGATGGCCAATTAAAATTGCATTCAGGCCCATTAGCCTCTCAGGAGCAATGCCTGTCATTCTCAAAAAAACACCACTCTTTATCTTTTTCTATCTGTATTTTCATAAAATTATAGATTTGTCAAGCTTTTAAAGGCTGCAGTAAGAACAATTGAGTCATACCCCTGAATTTTTATTCTAGGCTAGCTTGTGCCTTGGGCAAGGCACTTAGTCTCTCTGATCCTATTTATTCTTCTGAAAAATGGGCCAATATATTCATCACATTTTTTTTTTTGAGACAGTTTCACTATGTCGCCATTGGTAGAGTTCTGTGGCATCACAGCTCACAGCAACCTCTAACTCTTGGGCTTAAGAGATTCTCTTGCCTCAGCCTCCCAAGTAGCTGAGACTACAGGTGACCGCCACAATGCCCGCAGTTATTGCAGTTGTCACTGTTGTTTAGCAGGCCCAGGCAGGTTTCAAATCCGCCAGTCTAGGTGTATGTGGCCAGTGCCCTTAACCACTGAACTATGGGCGCCAAGCCAGCACATGGGTTTATAATGAGAATTGAATGAGAAAAAATGTTCTTCGTTTATTCAGAAATACTTCCTGAGAACTTATGTGTTGGTCACTCTCCTAGATGTTAGGGAGATATCAGTGAACAAAACATATAGGAGCCTGTTGCATTCTAGCACCCTGTTTTAAATCAGAAGGAGTATCGTATAAACTCAGATCTGAGCAGGAGATTTTGTTACATCCCCACAGCACATTCCCTCCTCTGGATAGAATACCTCCACTTATCCAGAGGTGGCTCTATTTAAAGAGAGGGAAGGAGAAGGAGAGAAACACAAATATTGGATGCACTCTATTTCTAATCATAAATTACACCTTTCAGTCCTTACCTATGGTGTAGGTTATCACTGCCCCCATTTTCCTCATAAGTAAATGAAAACACCAGAGGGTTAGGTAACTTGCACAAGGTTTTACTGCCCATAAGTAACAAAACCATGATTTGCACTGAGGCCGTGTACCTCTGAGGACCTCCTCTTTGGGTTCACCAAGCAGCTCTGCATGGCACATTTCCTTTGCCACCCCCCCGCCCCGCCCCCGTCGGTATTAGTAACTCCAGCCCCTAAAGCCTGAGAGTAATTCTGTGATGGATTGGCCAGAGACGGATGTGGGTGGGGCAGCTCGCAGGTGCTTGTGTTTGTGTCTGCTGAGTCTGTGTATGTGTATGCGGTTTCAAAGACAGGGATCTCAGTAGGGAATTGGTATTTGGGCTGCTAAATAACCACAATTTGTATTAAGCAGAAACATAGTCATTATGCACCACGTGCGGGCTGCTGCAGCTCGCTCTATATTGGGGAAGAGGGAGGCTGATGGCACTCTGGCCTGTGGTCTGGAGAAGAGCTTATAGCAGAACATACCCTTCCAAGGGCAGAATATGGGGAGGGGTGGTGGGAAAGCAAGAAGAATCGGGTACTGGGGCTCTTGTACCTCATCCTCTCTTGTGGGCTCTCCACGGGCCTCTCATCAGTAAGGCCATTCAAGTTCTCATTAACACAAGTAAATAGGCATCCCAGCACTGGGCAGGAGACACATGTGTTGATATTTAATTATATAGTGTGCACTGAGCATATTATGGCACCTCCAGGGAATGGCAGCTGCATACAATGAGGTGCATGGGAGTACATTCAAAACTACTTAGTTAATTAATGCATTAGTGGCTCGCTTTGCTGTGACAGGGCCTGGGAGAGAGGGCAGAGATGATCCTGATGTCCTCGGCTCCATTCCTGTTCCTCTCTTACTCTTGAGCCCTTTTTTTCCAGAAGCTCTAAAAATCCTCAACAGTCAGGGCAGTTCCCATTAGGAGCTCTGGCCCGAGAGTTTGTGAGAGAGTGATGTTCAAATTCAGCTCTGAGACAGGTGAAGCCTAGATAGAAATCATACCTGGATTTCCTTTGGTTGATGTGGATCCCTAGTGACTGGCAAACTGACATTCCCACGTAGCCCCAAGCTCCACTGTCTATTTTGGGAACTCCGGCAGTAGCCTTAGGAGCAGACTCTGGAGCTGCAGCAGCACACAATCCCATTGTCCTGGGATCTTCCGGCTTGTGGTGAGGAGGGAGGAGAGCTACACCCTTGCCAGGGCCGGGGTGCCAAACTGAAGCCAGAGGTTAAGATCCTTCTATTTAGAAACTGAAAGGAAAGAGACCCTTTCTCCAAAATTTCCTTCAATATGTATGGGGGTGGGGGGCTACTGCAGGAGTTCCCAAAATAGAGAGTGGAGCTCGGGGCTATGTGGGAATGTCAAATCTATATCCCTCTCCCCTCATAGTGAATTCTTATGTCAATATATGAAGGCTTCATTCTGTGTCTTTGCAAATCTCCTCCTTACGTGACTATGTACATTTTGTTGATTTTCCTTTCTTTACCTTCAAAAAAATGAGAGATAAAGTAGACTTTGCCTCTCTTTCTTTTGAACTCCCAGAGGTATGTTCCAAATCCCTCCATGTGTATTTGTCATTGAACCTCACAGTTACCTGGAGTGCTCCCTCTAGGACCAGGTCATGGTCAACTTCCTGGGCTTAGCACCATGCTCTGCACAGGAGGCACTCAAGCAGTATTTGAAGGGGTGCATGCCACCTTACCAGACCCTCAGGGAGTCCCTACAGGTGGGATGATACTGTTTTTTGGAATCCCTGCTCCCAGCTCTGTGGGCACAGCCTGCTGAGGATCAGCACAGTCAGCTGTTTTACTTCCAACCCAGCTTAATGTCCACTCTTAGATTGGCCACCGAAGCCGGAGATCTCAGAGAGAGAAGGTGTTATAGCAAATCTGTGACTGGGAGTAGAATTCCGGGGATCAGCTGCTGAAGTTATTGAGATTCCTTTTCTCTTAGGAAATGTCACTATTTGTTATTGATTTCTTTCTGTGTCATGTGTTCAAGGTGAGACGTATAATCTGCCCTTATCATTTTCTTTGCAGAGGTGGAGTAGTGGGAAGGGGGCTCCCTCTCTCCTTGGACCACTGAGATGGGGCCTGTTCCTCCTGGGAAATAACCCAAAGTTTATCTGAACAGAGAAATAACCCTCAGCTGTGGCAGGAAATTAAACCCCAGGGAGACCTTTCTGCGCAGGAAAGGAGAGCATAGTAACCACAGAATCAGTTCCCTAGAGGAGTCATAGGACATTTGTCCTCTCTGGTCAAAAAGTGAGACCCACATCCCTGGGCCCAGGAGGGAGCAGATGAAGTCTCTCCTGGAGGCCTGAGAAGCCCCTTCAGTCCTGGGACGCTGCCGTCTGAGCTAAGGCAGGAACGCCACAGCTGCAGACTTCCCTCCGTGTCCTGAGCCAGGGGAGAGTGAACCCCAAGACCACCATAGTGTTGGAGACAAGCCCCAAACTGAGCAGGGGCAGTAGGACTTGTGGGCTTTTAAGACAAATTAAGTTGAATGGGGATTTGCCCTGGGGCTACTGGGGAGAGTTACCTGTGTGTAGCCCCTAATGGGAGGGCTCAGGGAAGCAAAAAGTGGAGAGAATAGAGAATGCGGGAGGATGCAGGAGGAGCTCCCGACCTTGGGCAAGTCTTGTAAATTCTCAGAGCCTTGTTTCTCCAAATATAAAACCAGGATAATAATCTTCACTTCAGGGGCATGCTGTGAGGCTGCAATGAGGTATTGTATGTGGAAAAGCTTCGCAAGCAATAAAAGCTTTCCCTGAAGTGAGGTATTATTATTTCCTCCTATCCAAGAGGAGGTTCCTTTTCCTGGGTGGAGAACATAAACTATAAGACAAGAGCTTGCGCCCCTCCCCCAGGTGCCAGCTACATGCTAATGGTGCTCAAGCACAGGCTGGGAGGAGGGATGCCATGACTGCTGAGGTCCCCACTCCGCACATGGCTGTCCCAGCCTAAGGAAAGGGGCAACCTTAATCCCTCCCTCTCCACAGCCCTTGGCAATCATGTGACAAATTCAAATTGGAAGCTGCAAAGAAGTGAAGGGTCCAGCAGCTTTGGTTCTGTTGTTCCTGACTTCCCGCCCCAGAGTCTTCTCATCACTGTAATTCCCATGGCACAGCTCCCACCTAAGCCTCTTTGCTAACAGAGTATTTTTAACCTGCCACCTCCTTGCCCTTTGCCGATCTGCAGACAAGGGTCCAGGCTGAGATAAGAGAATCCATTAGTGCCGCTAGAGCCAGGCAGCGCCTGCTAAGTGCGTCCTTAGGCGCTACCTCCTCCACTCCAGAGCCACTGCTGGACTGACACCCAGAAACAGAGGGTGGAGGTGATGGAGGTGGCACAAGCTGGATTTGGAGCCTGTGTGATGGCAGCTCCAGTTTCTTCACTCCAGCTCAGGCTCTGAAAAGGACTTTGCATTCCCCTTATTAGGCATTCTTAAAGATGGTCCCCTGCCCTTGTTTTTTTAAGGAGCCAACTTATCCTACTTCTATGAGTGTCAGATACCCTCCTCTTCCCTTTCCTCCAAATTTTCATAGAGACTTGGAAGAAAGTATTCCTTAGAAAACACCTGAAACTGACCATCAAAAAAAAAAATAGCATCAAAAGGCAACAGGTACTAAACCTTCCTGTTAGAGGGAATGGGGAGAAGACCCACCAGGACCTCCTAGCTTTTGGGTTGGGGCAGGGGGAGCAAAGAACTTCAGAGTCCTGAAAACGATTCCATGGGGAGAGGGATAGAACATTTCATTCCCCCCTCTTGCCACTCCTCAGGTAGATGTTGGCAGCGATGGAGCAGAAGAAGGAGGGGGGCAAAGAAGGAACAGAGGTGAATTGGGTTTTGAGGGGCTGTCTCAGGAGGTCAGACATATCCTCTGCTGGAGCCCGCAGAGCTGAAGGTGTCCGCTGACCAAGTGCTCTCTGAGCATACACACACACCACCCCTCCTGCTGAGGTCAATTTCCACACTAAACTGTTCATTATTGCCATGCGGCAACACGGTACAGAAATGTCAGTACCCATAAGTGTGGGAAGAGTGGACAGGTGAACACGTGAATACATCTGTGTGCAGAGCTCAGGGAGGCACAGCCTCTGGGGAAATGTGATGAAAGCCACCATCCGGACATCCGAGGGAGGGAGAAGGGCGTCCTGCCCAGAGACCATCGGCTCACTTAGGTGTTTGTGGAGCAGTCACGTGCCAGGCACTGTGTTTAGCATGGGGACACATCAAAATGAACAAAACACAGGGTGGTTGGGAGAAAGGACACTAGCAAGTCCTTGTAAATGTAACCACTTTATTACACTGGTGGCCAGTGTTAGAGATATACAAAGTCCCATAGACAGCCAGAGAATTTATAATTAGAGAACCAGAACTGCTGGGGGAAAGAGATTTGGAAAAAGCTTCCTGGGAACACTGAAGCTGACTTTAACTGCTTCCTTGGCCACTCTATTCATCCCTAACATGCACAGTTTACAGTCCCCCCTCACCATCCCTTGGGGTACACCCACCCACATTCCCTACCAGCCATTCTGGGCCCAGATGAGCTCCCTTATTTCCCACATTCAGTCATTTGCCAAATTCTCTCTGTTCATCTTTTCCAGGTACCCCACCTGCCCTCATTTCCTACTCTCTCCATTAGCCCAGGCTAAGGCTTTCATTATCCATTCCTGAGCTGGCGCTGCCTCCTGCCCCACCTCCTCTGAGTTATCTTCCACAATTTTTACCTTTGAAAGCCCTCCCCCCCGCCCCAACCCTAGCTTCTAGGGTGTGGCTGAAACTTGAGCCAGGTCATGGTATCTCTCCACCAGACACATTTCATCTCTTCCTACATCCCTTTCCCATGCCATCTGAGCCACACTAATGCCCCTTTGTTCCAGCTTTGACAGTCCCCTCGCTCTTTCCTAAGTGGCCCTGTCCACTCTCTTGCCTCAAGTGCCCCATCCCTGCAGGCTTAAGTAAAGCCCATCTCCTCAGTGATGCCTTCCTGGATTTCCCCCTCTATAATCCCACATTTCTTATCATTGGTTACAGCATTTAGCAGAGTCCACCTATATGTAAGTTACTTACATTTCCTTTCCCAGAGGCAGTATGCACTGCAGGTGAATGTCACAGATTTTAAAGAGACCATCTGGCTCTGTCTCCTTACCAGGAGTATGACTTTGGACAAGTTACTTAGCCTCTCTGTGCCTTGGTTTTTCTCATCAGCAATACAGAGGTAATAGCAGCACCTACATCATTGGGCTGTTGTGTGCATTTAATGTCTTCATGTGGGTAAAGAATGCAGAACTGTGCCCGTTGGCTATTATTTTTATTCCAGATGTTATCCACCTTCTTTGCATGGTGGTGAACTCCTGGAGGTCAAGAAGCATACAGAATTCATCTTTGTACTGCCCCCCAAAATATTTTGCCTCTCCTTCTAATCTCACGGAAAGATGTACAAAAGCCCAAACCTAGAAAAGATCTCAGAACTAATCTGCATAGCCCAAATGCTAATGTTACCTATCGGTCATCTGAAGCCCAAACAAGCTTCAGGAACTGCCCAAATTAAAAAGCTAGGAATGGTAGTCAGAAATGTAATATCCAGGTCTAACTCACATCTTTCCCATTTCATTACAAAGCTATTTCTGTCTCCTCTTTGGAGAAGAACAGATGGTCAGTGTCATCTCCAGCCTTCCCTTGACGTATCAGAGAGCCACACTTTTCAAATCACCCTCAGCTGCTGCCTGGCCTGCTAATGGATCTCAGCTGTCCTGAGCCCTTTGACCTTTCCTAATGAAGCAGGTTTTCATGCCTCCCATCAGGGTCCTGTGTGTTCTTTAAATAGGGAGCTGTATGTAGGGTTTGGACTTGGCCTTAACAGAGATTTGGCGGGAGAGAGGGAAAGACCAAGTCTAGGCAGACGCAGTCTGGCCCCTGGTTCTCCCACCATAGCCAGCACCTACCCTGCCAGGCACCCAGGCCACATTCACTGTGGATTGTATACAATCTGGAAAATGCATTAAACATTACACAGAATAGTTGACACATAATTAATAAAGTACAGATTTTGGCTGGAAGCCTCAACTTAAAATAGCACGTTGACTGTGGGGAAAGGAAGGGCAGGGAGAGAAGAGGCTCAGAGATGGCACTCCTCAGAGATAGCAGGCCATTTCTAATGCACGCTAAAATGAGGGAGGAAGGAGAAAGATTATTATTATTTTTTTATTAATGGAGTGAAATGGAGGCTCAGAGAGGCTAAGTGTTTTGCCCAAGGACACTCATGCATCACAGGGCAGCGCCGGCACCTGCACCTAGGGCTGGAGCCTTTTCCACTGGTCTGTGCTCCCAGGGAGCCAGGGACCACCATCCACATGTACTGAACGACTCTGTGGTGAAGGTGCACATTCCAGGACCGTTTTTAGTTTGAGAGGGGTTTTAATGGCATTTTGAGATAGACCGTTCATTTCCCTTATCCTCCTGAGAGGCTGAAGGGAGCTTCACATAGTCTTTGAAGAAGCAAAAAAAAAAAAAAAGGCTTTTCTTCCTTAAGAACTCTCAGAGAGCCCTCTGCTGCAGTTAACCAGCCTTATGGTGTGAGGGGAGAAGCAAGAAGGGCCTCGAGAAGGAGAGGGAAAGGGTTAGAGAAGGCTGCTGCAGTTCATTCAAATGCCTGGCCTCTCAGGCATTCTCTATTGAAGCTGGAGCCCCACTGCTTTCTGCCAGACATCCCAAACTAGTTTTCTGAAACAAAATGCAGATTTCAGCCCAACTAATCAACCCTGGTAGGGCAGCATTGCCATCACCTCAAGCCTGTCAGTCATTCACCAAGGAGGCAAAACAGACCTGAGACACCAGGAGCAGCAGCTCTGGGTGGAGGAGGCCAAGATGGAAAGTTCTGGAAACTCCAAAATCAAATCACCCGACAGCAGAACCGTGATAACAAAGGGGAAACTGAGGCATGTTTCTTCAGACAGGAAATCCTGATGGGACTTCCTTATGCCACTTGCAATTATTCCTTTTGCTTTCTGCAAGGCAGAAGTGAACATGATCTGGTTTAAACAGCAGTGAATGGGTGAGGGTGTGTGGAAGTGTCTTACATCGTGAGGCTCTGCCGGCACCTCTCTGAGAATAATTAATCTATTTATTATGTGAGATAGGAAAACAGCACTGGGTTCTGTGGCATGACCTATGTCACATTTATTTCTATACCCCAAAGCATAAACATGATCTTTGGCACATAGTAGATCCTCAAAAATGTTTATGGCAAGAGACAGGAGATCAAAACCAAATCTATGCTCTAGACTCGCTTCCTGGGAAGATTGAATGCAATGCTGTGGCCAGTGTGGAAGCCCCGTGACAGGGAGGCACTGACGGGCTATCAGATATCTGGCTGCCTTGTTCTACCTAGTTCTGTGTTCTCCCTTCCTCCCTCCCATGGCTGGGTCAGCACCAGCAAAACAGATCTGGCCATCAGAGGGACACAAGGAGTTCTTGCCCCCTCCCCCCAGGCTCCCCTTTGCGGGCACCTCGTTCTCAAATATCCATAATTTGAACCTAGAACCTTATACAGTTACTTCTTCCCTGGAGGGATATAGGGCAGCACTCCAGAGCCAGAGGCCCAGCCATCAGCCAGATTCCCAACTCTGTCCCATTCTACTTCTATGGGTTTTTGTGCTAATGAAGGAGAGAAGGGACAGGGAAGAAATGGCACTATCTGTCTCTGGTGGCAGAGGGAGTGAGGGTTGGGTTTCCTTGGCATTCCAAAGCAGGCTTTGCTGTGCGACTGACTCAGGGCCCAGGGAGACCAGAGGAGCCTCACAGTCGACTGTGGGCAAACCTGATATCCCATCTGGAATCCATCCATGGTCTGGCTGCCTCCCCCATCCTCTGAGCTCGTTGGAGGAGCCACAGCGGAGAGTAGAGCCAGGTGTCCCAGCCAGCAGGCCAATCTCCCCCCACACCTGTGCCAGCTCATAAGCCCTGCTTCCCACCCACTCTGGAGGTACAGGGTCTACCACACACCAACCCCTTCCTCTCTGCAAACCAGAATGAATGAATCGTATGGCTTCAAGTAGTGCAACAGGAAGGAGCCAAAGCATCCGAGTCCCGGCCACATGCTAGGTGTATAGGGAGCCTGAGAATACCAGCTCCATTCCATTTCAGCAAGAAGTCTAAGGTAGCAGTGGGCTTTCAGTCTGCACAGAGCGATTGACCAGCCCTTGGTTGGCAGAGTCCTAATTCTCCTTGGATGTCTGATGTCCCAAATCTTCCATCACTCCAGCATCCTAAATGCCTAAACTCTCAAGATAGAGAAGCTGGGAACTAGAGGACATGGACACTGACTGAAGAGCAGGGACATCCATTTGCCTGTGGCCTTGTGTTGTATCCTCAACTCTGCCTTAGTTTCCTTGGTGATGTTGGAGGAGCCATGTGCTTTCCTGAGGACTCTGCTTCCTCTTCTGGGAGAGGGTACTTGCCCCCACAAGATGATCATGAAGATCACAGAAGAAAAATTAGGTGGCAGAAATAAAAACAGCAATGTCGTTGTCAGGGCACACCTTTAGCAGAGATGATAATGTAATGCTTGTTGTATGGACAAGGGGCGGCCAGTGCTGAGAAGTCCTCCCCAGAGTCTACAGGAGAGGAATTTCCCATTTTTCTGGTATCTCTCCCACTCCTTAGGTTGATAGGAGTCATGGAGGTTTTATTGTCATCGTGAAGTTTTATTAACTTTTGACCACCACCCAGCCAGTCTGCAGGGTGGACACCTGTGGGGCTGTCCCTCCCTCCCCCAGCAGACAAGCACCCTGAGTAGGAAAGAATACTCTCCCTGGGAATACCCTCTCCCGCCGTGCTGGGGATAGGGCCCGCCACAGAAAGGATCCTGAAACCCAAGAAAAGTGAACCATTTGTTGGAGAACCCAACAGGGTCAGGGGCAGCTCAGACCACCTGGAGGGAACCAGGCCCTTTCGCCCACCACAAATCTCTTTTAACAACAAACTTTGAGAATAGCCTGTTTTCCCAGTACAGCTTCCTGCATAGTGTTTGGCTAATCTGTCTGTCCAAAATCCCTCTCCAAACAGGAGGCTTCCTGCCCAGCACTGGCAATCAGAGAGCTAATTATCTGGGATTAGAGATGGAATCGGGGAAAGGATTTTAATTACAGAAAAAAAAACTAGCCCAACTGATGTCGGCAAGGCCACTGGGATTCAAATTAAAGTGCAGGTTTGGATGCAGGTCACTGGGGGAGCTGGGAGCGAGGCCCCGTGCTCTGGGGCCAGTGTCTTCTGCTCTTTCCTGACTCTGGAGTCTGGGGCAGACGGGGTAGAAATGGGGCTTCTCAGAGCATCTCTCTTAGAGATCTGGGAGGGTTTGGTGTGTGTGTGATGTGAGAGACAGAGACAGAGATAGAAAATAGATAAGAGTGACAGAACACAGAAAGAGAGCAGCACATGTGGGGAGACTTTGGGACTGACAGGAGAGAGACAAGGAAGGGAGAGAGAGGTGAGTGGGCATTATAAGGAGATTACAGGTGAACACAGACAGATGGGCACATGTACAGAGGCCCTGGATTCTCCCCTACAGCCCTTGTGGACTTGTGTATCTATTACTTTCCCTTTAAGGCGGGAAGAGCAGAAAAGTGGTCGAGTGCTCCAGGCTCCTCTCCTCCCTCATCCTCCCTTCCTTCTTGCGACTTCCTACCCTCTTCCTCCATGTCCAGCACACTGACCTAGTTTTTGCAGCACACAGGCAGGTGAGGAATGCTTTCTTCTGGCCCAGCTGGGGAACAAGGACGGGTGGAGAGCTTTGAATCCTCTGGCCCTGAGTGATCTTCAGTTTCCCCTGTGGCCTGAAGACAAGGCTTTCTGCCAAACAGTTCTTGCCCTCTCTCCTATGAGAAGAATCTCTTGGCTCAGAAAAGTGCTCATTCATTATTTTATTCATTCATGTTTTTTTCATTTTGCAAATGGGCCAGACCCTAGCCAAAACTATGGATTTTTATCAGTACAGTGGAGTACAAATCATCTACTTTGCCTAAATTTTGAGGTATCTCCCCACCTTTTCCCTCCCTTTCAACACCTCACTTAGAACATCCTGAGAGCAGTTCAGTCTCACTCAGAAGCACCCATGGGCCAAGTCCTACCTGCAGAGATGGGAATATAAGCACACAAAGACCTATATAACAAAAGACCTGAGGATACATCAAGGCAACACACAGCAGGATACAAATTCATATGGTGCAAAGACAAGCTATGGCGTGATTATTTGCATGTATTCCTTTTCACTTCTTTCCAAAGAAGGAATTATAGTGACATAATAAAAGATTTGACAAACATGTGTAATGCTAACGGGCTTTGAATTAGAACAGCCAAGCCACAAAAGAAGTAGAAAAAAATAAGCTACCAAGAAGGTCAACATAGGTGCCAGGACCCAGCATCGGATTTGGCCTGACTATCCCAGCAGCCAAGTCATCATGGGGGAATGAAATGAGCTAGAAATCTCTACTGTCTGATAGAAGGCAGTGTCCCTATTTTTCAGGACAGGTAATTGCCAGGCATTACATTCTACAAGTGATTTATCATGTGGACCTTGTACAGAAACCAGGACAAGAGTTTAACATCAAAATCAGAGGCTTCTTTCATATGGCAGTTTCTGATATTAACTCCTGATAAAGTGCCAAGGTTGTGACATCCATGAGACAATCAGCATCCAATGAGTTACTCTTATGGAGTAACAAACAGTAAAAAAACAAGTACATAAGGCCATTAAGGAAAGGGAAGTTGGCTGGTTAAGCTTTTGTGGTCCTCAAGTGTGTGGCTTTCTGGAGCTCGCATTTGATTCAGTGATAGAATGCAATTTTTTAAGCACGCTGTTGTGCTTGGCAGTCTGCTAAAAGTTGAATAAAATGAACTATATGGATTCTACTTCTACATCTGGGAATTTGTAATTTATGTTAGCACTTAGATAGGAGCTCAGACAGCAGAATAAGAGCATTAAAATGACAGACAGGAAGATGTTAACATTATACACAAGACAAAGGTGAGTGTATTTTAGAGAGGCAAATGGATTAATAAAAGGATTTTATAATCCAACTGACTCAGGTTCAAGTCACTCTGTACTTGTAGCTGGGCTGTGTGATTAAGACAAGCTATCTAATGTCTCTGAGCCCCATTTTCTTTATCAGTGATATGGGTTTGGAGGGTTAAAATACATAGTTTGTTTCAGGTGCCTAATGCCATGTCCAACAAATAGTATGTGCTTTATTGGTGGTGACCACCCTCCCCTGTAGGCTGACTGAATAGGTTCCAGTTCCTAGTGTGGGGAGAGGAACCATGAGCAAGGCAAGGAAGATTAAGAGTCCCTCCATCCTCTTCGAGAGGTTGAGGACCTGTTGCCTCTTCTGACACATTCCCCCAAAGTCATATACTTCTTAACACTCAGGACTGTCTACATTGCCATTTCTGGAGATATTCCAACATAGGTCATTCAGGGGCCACAGAATTCTCTCTCCCCTTGACCTGTTTATACCACAACTCAACTGGGAAATCCATGACCCTTCTCTCTACCTTCCTCCCTTCCTAGGATTTGCCTAGAACTTGGCTTTTGCTGCCCCAGGAGGTCATAATTTAGTCCCATCCTTCCTTACCCAACCTGAGGGGCTACCTACACCAGACCCCTCAGATGCTCCTTCACTGCTTGTCACAGAGTTTCTGGTGTCAAACAGAATGAGGGGCATTAACTCTCACCTCTCCTGAAGGAAATCCCTTGTCTAGATTGGTGTCATCCGGCCGCAGACAGCCTCCTGGTGACAGCAAAAGGAGGTGAGGACAGAAGCCACATGATGCTCTCCTGCCCACCCCACTGCACTTCCTGACAGTGGGGATCTGCCACTCTGTGAACCTCAGAGCTGCGCAGGGAGGAAGGGGCAGACCCCGAGCAGCCAGGTGTTGGGCCCTGGCCGGTCCTCAGACACGCCCCTCGGTCCCACCCTCCCCCTGCTTCTTTGCAGCTTCTCTGGTACTTTCCAACACACTGCCAAATTGTCAAAAGCTATGAGAGGCAAAGTGCTGTTCAGTTAATGACTCCAGTCCCTGGAGAGATGGAGCGCTCTTTTAAGAGGAAAAAATTGAGAGGAGTGGGGGTGTGGGAGGGGCAGAGGGGGATGCTTTAGTACTTTACACAAAAGCTGCACTGTAGCTCCTTCCAGCTCTTTTTAAGGAGTGGATTAGAAGTGGGTAGGTTTGCCCTGAGCTGCCTTCTCTCTGTGGGTGAAGGGCTGGAGCCTCCCCCTCGCTTTTCTCTTTTTCACAAAGTAAAAAGGGTCTGAGTCAGAGTGCTGCCATCCTTTCAGGCCTCTGTGTGCCCAGCGCAGGGTCTGTGGAGACCCTTGCCAACCTGTCCTGTCCCTGCTCAGACAGAGACTGCAAACTCCTGCCTTTGCAAAGGGGTCCTGCCCTGTGCACCTGCTCCCCTCCCCCCTCCCTTTCCAGACAGAGTGGGGCTGGAGGTAGCCGTTACCCCCTTGGGCCCCTGAAGAATTCCCTCCCTGCTCCACTTTCCTCCTCTGTGTAGCCCCACTCCAGTCTACGGATCAGGGGTGAATCCATCATTCATGCATCTTTTCCCAGTTTCTCAAATGCTTTCACGTTCCTTATCTCATTTGTTCCTGCCACAGCCTTGTCGTGGTGGCATATTGTTTTTGCCAGTTTTGTAGATGAGGAAAGTGAGAATTAACTCCCTCAGCTGAGTGCCCCTGTGTGGCCTCTACCCCAGAGAGCTAAGACGTCAGCCTTGACTATACGGTCAACACCTAGCAGAAAGGAAGATGGAAATGTGGGATTTGGCGGATCTAGAAAGGGAACTGAGAAACCTATGAAGAGACTGCCCAAGGTGAGACCTGTGCTATCTTTCATTTCCCTTATCTCTCAGGGCCATCTGGCTTCAGGAGTGGGAGGATTGTTTTAAGGTTATTTTGTTCCGAGTTTTCCATTCGGCCCTGGGCATAGACTTGCATCTTTTGCAGCCACTCACTCCTCTCCTTGGGCATGGCGATGTGGCTGTCCTGGTCCAGGAGCATCCTCAGGGGTGGAAACCTCTTGGGTCGGGAGGATGGGGGCAGGGCTGAGGATCTGAGCGGGAGCTGCACTTTGCTGACTGCTCAGCCCATCAGATATTCTGCTAATGCTCAGGGAAAAGGCAGGACAAAGTTGGTTCCTCACAGGGCCAAGTCCTGCTTCCCGCCCTCCCCTCCCCAGTGAGACACTGGCACCTGCTGTACTGTACCCAGCATCAGCTGAGTCTTCGGGATGGCACTGTGCCCAGCAGCTGTGGGGCATCTGAGCAAAAAGGGTGGGCATCGGGGACAAGCAGGTGTCCAGACAGTGAGAACAAGGTGACCGGGAAGGGTGACGGCAGGGAGGAAAAGGAGAGTCCCTGGCAGATCCAGATGATCCCTGCTCCCCATTCCACCTTCCCTAGAAAAAGCTCTGGCCCCAGAAGAATAGCAATGAATTAATTAGGGGTCTGTTATCACCAAAGCAGCTCATTATCAAAGCCTTTGGCCTGGGAGGGGCAGATGAGGAAAGGTGTGAAGAGGAGACAGCTATTCAAACAGAATCTTTTTTAAAAAACATTTTTATTATTATTATTATTATTTTTTTGAGACAGAGCCTCAAGCTGTCACCCTGGATAGAGTGCTGTGGCATCACAACTCACAGCAACCTCCAATTCCTGGGCTCAAGCGAGTCTCCTGCCTCCGCCTCCCAAGTAGCTGAGACTACAGGCACCCGCCACAACTCCTGGCCATTTTTTTTTTTTGGTTGCAGCCACCATTGTTGTTTGGCGGGCCCGGGCTAGATTCGAACCCGCCAGCTCAGGTGTACATGGCTGGCGCCTTAGCCTGTTGAGCCAGAGGCGCCGAGCCCACCCTCCTCTTCTTATACGTTGCTCAGACCCCAACTCTAACCCCGTTTTCATGACCTCATCCCCTGCTTTCCACCTACCTTTTTGCCAGCAGGGCTCCAGCCTAGTGGCCCTGGAGTTCTTTTCATAGCAGCACCTTGAGTGTTCATACTATTTTCCCTTTGAAAGCTTCTAGTGGTTCACTGGGCAACCAGAAAGATCATTTCAACAAAATCAAATGTATAGACTGTGTTTACATGTCAGATTCCACAAGATTCTGGCCAGTTGGGGTGGTGTAAAAAAGGATTTTCTCTTTCCCGACACTTTTTTTTTTTTTTTCTAGAGATGGGAAAACAGAGGCCTAGAAAAATGAAGGTCCATCAGAGTTCAGATACTGGCTCATTTGCCTACCAGCACCATGACCTCAACCTGCTATGCTTCTGTTTTCTCACCTCTAACGCAGAGATAATAGTAGTGCCCACCTCATCAGGTTGTTATGGAAATTAAATGAGAAAATGTATACAAAGCCATTAGCATGGTATCCAAGAATAATAGGTGTTAAATAAATGTGAGCTGTGAGTAATGTTCCACTTCTGTCCAGTGTCAGCCACAGGATTTGTTCATTCTATTAGCGTGTTTATTGAGAGCCAACTATGTGTACAATAGTCCTAAGTGCTATAAGGGGTATGAAGCTGTACAAAGCATAATCTCTTCACATGTTCACAAGTAACTGTGCCTAGAGCCACACAAGGTGTTACAGAAGTTCACAGGAGAAATGAGGGCAGGCTTCATGGAGGAGGTGACATTTGAGTTAAGTCTGGAAGGAGCATTAGGATCTAGGAGGTCAAACAGGTGATCGAGTAAAAAGATGAAGACCAAAAGCTGGGGGCTCAATTGGAAAATGGTGAGACATTCTGGTCGTCTTAGCTCGACCCTTGAAAGCAAACTGAGAAGTGTGAACTTTTCTAAATTATCAAAGGGGCTGATTAAAGGAGTTGTGCGTGTATGTGCATGAATGCATGCAATGATTTACTTTTTTTTAATATTCTAAAAGTAGTGTATGTTCATCATAAAAAAAATTAGGAGACTGAGATAAGTAAGAGAAAGAAAATTACAAACACCTGAAATTTAAGGATTTTGGATACAGAAAAGGCAGGATCAAACAAGTGTTTTAAGAAGATTAATCTGGCAGTGTTTGGTAGAATAGATTAGAGCAGAAATATGCTGGAGGCAGGGAGATTTCTCAGGTTATTGCAGTAGCACAGATAAGACGCAATAAAGACTCAGACATAGCCCGCTAGCAATGGGGAGAGAGATTCACAGTGGCATGGATGTGGGCTCCATTTCTCTCAGTTACCCTGCATTTTCTGCACCATGATATACACATGCCACATGCATTTTTAAAAATTCTTTTTTAAAATTCTCAGGGAGTCTCCTACATTCAGGCACAAGCTCAATGTCAAATAGTAGTACTCAGAGCTCCAGACCTTCCTTCTTACCCTACAGCTGGAGATTCCATCCTCAGTGTCAATAAAAGCAAAGATTACTGTTCCCATTATAAAATGCAGGGCAATCTTAGGCTATTGAAGAGAATGAGTTAATTAAAGAGAGTAATGACCCTCTTAAACACCCCACCCTTTGCTTTGCTTTCCAGACTGTAGGTGGCCTTCTTTGTCACACTGGAGGAGAAGGCTGTATAATCTGTTTTGTTCCCCAGGACTTGGCTCCAGAGGCACCCATCACTTTGTACATGTAGTTTTTAGTCCCCACATAGGCTTCCTCCTCCTGCTTAATGTGGGGAAAACTGAGGCCCTGGAGGTAGGCGAATGAAAAAGAAGGGGGGCACAGATCAGCAGGCTTTGGAATCAGACAGACCCAGCTCTGACTTCTGCTCTGCCACATTCCTAGCCATGCAGTCCTGCTGCAGATACTTTTTTATTCTGTACAATGAGAAGGTCAACCTTGTAGAGTTTTGATGACTATTCATTTTATTATATTCCCAACCTTTTGCTCACTAGTTGACATAGAATAGATGCTCAGTAAATGAAGAGGGTGCCAGAAAAATATATACGCATTTTTAAAAAATAAAAAGATTTAAAATCGTAATACTCAACAATGTTTGTTATTTTGTATACTGTATCATGTATCTCTTATAGTTGCAGAAGGCCAATGTGACTTGAGTTGTTACAACTTTAATACTATGTTTTCTCTTCTTAAAATGTGTAGACATTTTTTTTTGCAACCTCTGCATATCAATCTACATTAATAAAAAGTGATAAGCTATTTGAAAACTCTGTGCGTATCCAGTCCCGAGCAGCACTAGTTTCTTTTTCCTACCCCCTTTTGGGGAGTAAGATGGGGCATTTCTAAGGTGGTTAACCTGCCTGCCAGTGTGCCTACTGCCATCCATTCTAACCACATCCTATCCACATGGACCCAAAGGGTGGCTCTAAATTATTCCCAGTTCAAAAAGCCTAAGAGGTTCAATTATATCCTGAAACAACCAGGACATCCCTAGAGAAGGAACCTGCGTGCAGTGCCCTGAATGAAGCTTCTGAGCACTGCATATTTCCAGAACTTTGGGTAAACAAAGATTCAGACTTGGCAAAGTTCCCCATTATTCTTTATTAATTCCTCCTACCTCCCCTCCAGCTCCCCACTCCCCATTCTCTGTGCTCCGTGTGAATTATTGCTTCTCTGCTGCGTGATTTGATTTCATCTGAGGCTGCTTAATGCTTCGGCTGTTCTACACTGTGTTTATCTTATTGTTTCCCAGAACAATCCAGTGCTTCCTCCGGCCCTGGCAGCCTTGTCTTGTTCCTGGAGCCTCCTGACCTGCCCAAGCCTGGAGCTTAGAGCTGGAATAGTGTTTGAGGTGGGGCTGAGCTAAGGCCTGTGCCCTGCATTCCTCATCCTCCAATGCTGTCCCCTCTCATATAGTCTTTTCCCTTCCCCATCCTTGAAATTCAAAACCCTGTCTGACAGATGCAAAACAAGAGATCTGGATTCTTGTTGCTTCTAGGTCTTCATGTTGTTCACGCCTGGGCAGGAAAGGGGGAAGCCCAGGGATAGGGTTCTCTGTGCCTTTGTGAAGTGCCGTCTGCCCTCGGCCATAGGAAGGTGTGGAGCAGAGACCGCGCCTCTCAGTTCCGTGAGCGTGTACATCAGGGTTCCTAGGCCATCCTCATAACCCGCCTCTGGAGCTCCCCCTGCCAATCTCTCCTACCTAACCCCCGGAACACTTAGCTTTCTCATAGTAGGTGATCAATAAATATTCAAACTATTAATTCTGAGACTGCCCTGAGAGGCAGAAGTCCAGAGAACAAGTGGTTCCTCCGGGGCCTTCTCCCTGCATTCCAGGAGAAAGACTTCCATGGCCCCCTGAAATCAACCCAGGAATCTCTAGCCCCTTCTGTTATTCCCACCCACCCTCAATTAAACATCTATGGCAGATGCACAGAAATAGAAATAATTATACATGGAAATGTCAATCTTCAGTGTCAGTGCCCCAGCGATTGACCGACAGATCGCTAGGGACCAGTGCTGGAAGCCTCTAAGTGTCAGGGCGTCAGGGGGAGGGTGTGTGTGTGTGTGTAGGGTGAAAGCAGAGGAATTCTGTGAGCCTAGCATATCTTACCAACCTCCCTCCTTCACGGACAGGAAAGACTTTGGCCCTTTTCCCCCTATTCCACCCCTCTCCTGGCTCAGTGCAACCCACAGGCCAAGTTTTCCAGGCTCTTACATCCCCTCCAATTATCCAAGCATTTAGGGCCAGACTCCTAGCTGTCCTCCAGGGAGCCTCAGCCTGGTGAGCTGTGACTCTGCAAGCTTAGCTAAGGTCTGCCCAGCTCGGAAGGCAGGCCAATGGCAGGCACCCTGGAAGTTGCTACGGCTGCTGCAGGCACACACACACGTGTGTGTGTGAATGTATGTGCAAGATAGAGGGAGGAAAATCTCAGAGACAGAATTTACCAAAGACTTCAATCTATAAATAATTCGGGTTATGAAGCACTACAAAAATAAACTTGAGCATGAATCCTCTCTCGCAGTACTAAACGCACAGCTGCAGATGCTCTCTCTCGTTAACTGGCTCACGAGTGCAACACGGGCAGCGCCGGCCCTGCTCCGCCTTCCCCTGGAACATCTGAACACGCACGCAGGCTCCCACACACGTGCACACATGGCACACGTGTAACACCCATACATACCACGCGTGTATGTACACCACACAATTACCACACTCATGGACACTGCACATATGTACACACCACACATACCAAACACATGCCACACAGAGGCACACAGCACACACACACCTCAACACATGCCATGCACATACACACATACCACAAACATAAACATGTAAACAGCGTACACATCAATGTGTACAAAATGTACATGCACATAGCACACACCAAACACATGCCACACTGCACACACATACACACGACAAACTATGCACACACCACACTCACACATACCACACACACACCACACCCACGTGAATACTCCACTCACACATGCACACACAACATACACCAAATATACCACACACATACACACAGACCACACATACATTTACATGTAACACATGCGTTCATATATGACACAAGACCAGAACCCTGATGCAAAAGCAATCAGCACCCCAAAGGCCTCCTCTAAAGTGAATTTTAGGACAGTAATGAGACCTGCTGAAATTGTTGTGGAGTGCTCAATAACTCCATGTCAAAAACCTCATCCTCTCCAAGTGCTCCAGTCTGAGAGGCCAAGTTTCCAAGAAATTTGGGCTTGGACATAATAGTAACACCTTCATATTCATATTGCACTTTAAATTTTCCAGAGAACTCGCCTTTGCACTCCTGCTTTTCAGCTGAGGCATCACTTCCTGCAGGAAGCCTCAGGGCCTCCTTCAGGACGGGTGAGCTCCTGCCCCACCCCAGGCTGGTCTCCCCAGGATCCCCATATGGTTCCCTTCTCAAGCGTGACCTTTGGGTTTGCAAAGACTTAATACAGTCGCCGTGGCATGCACCTGTAGTCCTCGCTACTCGGGAGGCTGAGGTGAGAGAATTGCTTGAGCCCAGAAGTTTGAGACTAGACTGGGCAACATAGAGAGACCCTAAAAAAAAGGCTGTATGAATTCAGTTGTCCACTTGCTCATTCGCAGGCTTCCTGAAGGGATTCTATATCATTTGTCACAGTGTCCCCAGCTCTTATTCCAGGCTTAGCTTATGGTAGGCATGTCATAAATGAGCAGTGGACAGTCCTGAAATTCAGAGCTAATAACTTATTTCATTTTCACAGTATCCTTTTTCCAGCTAGGAAGGATGAGAGTTACTAAACTTATTTGGCAGCTACAGAAACTATTACGAAAACTAGTAAAGTGACTTGCCTGAAGTAACACAGCCAATTAATGAGAAAATTGGGATTAGATCCCAGCCCTCCAGACATGGTGCAGTGCCTCCCTCCATGTGGCGATGCCTTGCAAACCAATCTCTTTCTTACGAGGAAGATTTCCAATATCCCTGTGCTTCCTCAGCACTTGCAAAAAGAAAAACCAAATGCTATCACTGCTACAACTAATACTACTACTAATAAAATGATATCAGAGTACCAAATCCCAAATAAGGGCTCCATAATTTAGGACTAACTAGAAAGGAAATTGATGCACAGGAAAAGGAGTTTGCAGGGATTGCAGGTGAGTTAATTGGATATGCTGATTTGAACTGGATGTTCAAGTAAAGAGGACATCATTAATTTTTGTCCAGACACAGCTGTGGTTTAAAAGAAAGATACTAATAGGGTTACTATTTCATTCTCATGAAGCACTGGACAGTAAATCTCCCCTGGATTTTACCTCACACACTCCTGCCCCAGAACCAGCCCTGATAAACTGAGTTTTAGCCCCCATGTAAGGCACTTCCAAATTAGATTCTGAGTTTATTGTTGCTGCGGGGAAGTAGGTGATTGTGTCACTTTGACCTTGGGGTTCTGAAAAAGAAAGAGTGGATAAGGAGTTGGGACCATCAGTCTAGCCATCTACTCTGCTTGGCTGCAACAAACAGCTATGTCTGCCTATTATTCTCCCTCTTGAGGGTGTCACATGGTGGCTAAGCACCTGGGCTGTTTGTGTCAACCCCAGTTATGCTGTTTTACTGCTATGTGGGCTTGGGAAAATTGCCTAACTTGTGGCTCAGATTTCTTACTATAAAATGGGAATAATAGTAGTATTTTGCTCTGGAGTACTTGTAAGTGAGTTAAGTTTTGTTGCATACTTTTAACAGCATGGGGCTGTACAAGTGGTAGCTATTACGAAATTCTTCCTGTGAACAAGCCCTTTGAAAATCCACCAAGTCCCTTCTACTGTCTTCAGGCAGGGCCACATTTAGCCATGAAGCAAAAGAGCTTATCCTGGGTTTAAAATCCTCCTGAGAAGGAGAGTCTCCTGTGAATGCTCGTTCTATAGTCAAGTCTCTTCATAACAGGAATTCTATCTAGACCTTGCCTAAATCTCCTTGTGTGGCAGCTTAGCGTAGTTTCTGTCTTTCTGACCTCAGTAAGGACTGTCACCCTCTTTGGTAGCAGATTGTCCTTATGCTACCTGCCTTCTGAGCCTTGTCCAAGTGAAATAGTTCTCATAGTTTCTATATATCCGCTGAGGTCAAGTCCTCCCAGGAGAGGACTAGAAAAACACACTCGAGTGACTCATGCCACCTGTTCCTGCCGCCTCCCCCTTCTGCCCTATCTCCAGGCCCCTCCACTTCTTGGTTGGGTTCTGGGGCCTGTGCAGCCTGGGTTGGACTAGATTTGGGGCCTATTCAGTTTATTGTTTTTCTTGTGGTCATTGAAATTTGACCCTGAGGACACAAGCTTAAAAGCAGAAGAGAGCTGTCACTTCGTGGGACAGACTAGATCAACCAGTTGGCTTTTGTTTTGAGACTCCTTAACAGTCCCCTCACCACTAACTATCCTGTGTCTGGTGAGAATGGAGGGCAACTTTGAGACTCAAAAATTCCTACGCACGACAGGAAGATGGACACTTGGGGCTTAAATTACACTAGGACCCTCTCCCCGACCTCTCCTGGGCTATTCTTTCCTCCAGCATGGGCTTTGTCCCACAACACCCTGCAGGGAGCCTGTTGGAGCCCCAGTCCCTCCACTGACTGGGTGCCTTGACTAGAAGGGCTTAGACAAGAGGAGTTTTGAAATCCATGCTTCTCCAAAAGTTTTTATAAATCTGTGATTCTCCTGAGCCTTGTCCAAGTGAAATGGTTCTCATAGTTTCAGAGAGGGAAACTGAGGTTCAGGGGGACAACTCAATTGTAAGCGTGCCATTAAACAGAAATCTTGCCCAGGTAAGAACAGTCATAATGGAAACCCAGGATGCCTGAGTCCCAGACTCATACTCTGCCCACACTAGTGTGTTTCTCAGAGGCAGCAAAGGGGACCAAGGGAGGATAAAAGGTGTCTGCTACCCAGGAATTCTCCCACCTTCTGCCTGCCAGCCCCTACCCCACCTTTTTCTCCCTGACCCCCTAACCTCCATTTTCCATTTTCTCTGACCCCTGTGGATATCGTGGCAAGCTACCCATCTCACGGCAGACAGCATGGATTATGGGCCCAGTGCAGAGGTGCAGACGTCTTGGCCAATACTGCCCTTTTTTCCAGGAATTTAGACTGAATGAAGTTATGATGGCTTAGTTCAGCTTCAGCACCAACATTTTCTCTTCTTGCTTGGTTTTAGCTCTGATGTATGAGAGTTATGAAGGTTTGATTCTGGCTGCAACTTGTATATTAAAAGATTGAAATCATAGACAGGGAAAAAATAAGATCCTTCAGATTAAGTCTCTCAGTAAAAAAGTTATTGGTGAGATTTGTCCTGAGTGCAGCAGAGATGGGGTGACACATTGTCTTTTGTTCCATTCCAGCTCTGGCCATGAGTCCTGTTTGGTCCCAGGACCACAAAGGAAAGGCGAGACATGGGATGCTCATTCTCCCCTCTGACTTTATGGCCAGGCCTTTTGGGAATCCACATGAGTGCCCAGGCTTGGGAGAGGGGGGCTGCTTCAGCTGGCAGAGGGTTGACCAGCCTCCAGAGGCAAGAGATCCTGGGCCAGTGAGGGAGAAGCTGGTTCTGCAGCTCCTCGGCCAGCTGAGCCAGAGCCGCAAGGAGACTCAGATCTCCCTGGAGAGCAGTCCTGCCACAGGCAGGGGAGAGAGACATTGAGACATCTTCCCTTCAGAGATAGGGTATGGTTCCAACTCAGACAAGAAGCAGAGCCTGAACCCTCATTTTATGGAAACAGGAAATAGAGGCCAAGCCAAGAAGTCATGGCAATCCCATCTTCCCACTACCTCCTGAAATAGCCCCAAAACGGTTGTGAGTAAAAAATAAAACGTTTCTGTAAGGGTCTTACAGACAATTAAATCTGTGTACCTAAAAAGGGAATGCTGCTTTGAATATTAAGAGAAGCCATTTTAATTGTGGGACATTTTCCTAGATAGAGGTCTTGTTTTGCCTTCTGCTTGAATCCCATTATCAGAATTGCTCCAGGGTGGAGTGTAACAGTCTCAGCCCCGTAACATCATCACTGACTCCGAGAATCTCCCTTTACCCTATGAGAATGACCCCTGACATCCCTGGAAGGAGGGGCTTTAGCGTCACAAGACAAGGCACCAGCTTGGAACAGCAGGAAGGCCACTAGCAAGATATAAAATGGCAAGAGTGGAGCTCAGGGAATGAGAAGAGGCCAGCCAACAAGAGGCATGACCAGGGCTAGGAATGACTAAGAAAAGAGGTTATTTTGTCCCACTGAGCCCACTTCCTCAACTTCAAGTCGACAGCCCCCTTAGTTGCCTGCCAAAGCAGGTGAGGAAGAAAACACTGTACCCCAGCCTTAGACCTTGTCCTCTTGTTTCCAAACCTGGAGTCTAGAAATAAGGGCCTCAGGCAGAAATCTACTATTCTGCCACTGAGAACTCTAGGGCCCACACTTTCCACCCTACAATGAGCTCATGGTCTGCTTCCCACCTACCCCCAGCCAGCCTAACATGACAGGTGCAGCCCATGCCCTGTCTCAGGCCCTCAAGTGTGCAAATTCTCAGGAGGGTAGAGAAATAGGAACAGAAGCTGTGCCCCACTCCCCCTCAACTATGCAGTAAATAATGCTGTTGTCCCTCTCCACTCAGCCAGTAAGAACTGAAAATACATCAGTTCATCTATCCTTGCATGTTTATTGTGGCATCAGGTACTAAGCTGAGTAACTAGGATGAATAAGTCATGGTGCCTTGCCCAGGAGCTCTCAGTGTGGTCAGAGAAATGGGCAGAGGGAGGAGATGGTTGGGAGTATAAGAGAGAATCCCAAGGGCACAAGGGAGGAGGAGCCTTAATCTAAAAATCTTGCAGGGAAAAAGTCTGTTAACCTCACTTCGATTTAGCCCTGAGGAGTCCAAGATTTGCTATCACTTGGTACACAGTTCACGTTCTTTCAACAGCATTTCTCAGGCATTCCCTTTTATCCATCCCCAGCTATGTTCCCAGCCCTATGCTAGTCCTCAGAGGATTATAAGATAAATGGAAAATATACCCCTCCCTTCAAAATGTTGACAGGACTTACGCACATCTGAAGCAATTAGAGAACAATTCAAGTGGATAGTCAATACATGTTAGCTAGTACATATACAATGAACAAATCAATTGATTATAATCCTAGGACAAAACGCCTGGTTAAAAAAAGAAAAAAAAAGGCATCAAAGTGGGAGCAATTAATTAGCCATTAGATTGGGGAAGGCTTCCTGGAGGAGATGGAGCTTGAGCCAGAGGGCGTGTGTATGGTCAGAGGACAAAGCAGACAGGCTGGAGTATCGAGTATTGGTCAACAGTTAGCTGCTAGCCCGGGGCTTATTCACATCAAGGGCTACTTGCTACCCACTTTTTGTTTGACCTTAGGGGCCTCTTTCCTTTGAGGAATGGATTCAGTATAGGGGTTAGCCTAGATTGGTACTTCTTAAAGCAGTGTACAAAAAACTTGAGCATCATGGGGAACTCGCAAAATTGTCAGGCCTCATCCCACTGAGTCAAAGATTCTGGGGGTGGGCCTAGCAGTGCAGTTTACCAAGCCCTCCAGGTGATTCCGAGGATACCTGATTTGGGAACTGCTGGACTACATCGCTGCTTCTTGACCCTGGCTGCTCATTAAATTCACCAGGGGAGCTTTTAAACCCAAAAAAGATGTCTGGGCCCCACCCACAGAGATTCTGATTAATGGACCTAGCCCTGGCATTCATATTTTTTAAAACTCCCCAGATGATTCTAACATGCAGCCAGGGCTAAGAAGCTCTGGACTAGAGGGCTCCCAAGTCCTTTCTGACTTGCTTTCCTGGGTAGGGCTCCCAGAGATTAAGCCAGCATTCCTTGCTCACTGCCTCTCACAGGGTGCATTTGCAGACAGGGTATATGTTTGGGGACAGAAAGCCCTTCCTGAGATCTGAAAATCCTGAGTCTCTTGATGACAAGTTTTTTGATAGTGTGTATAATTATTCACCATTGCACTGCACCTGCAGCGGGCAAGGATACTACGTACAGATGCTGATTCCCCCACTGCATCCACAAAGGGAGTGCATAAGCACATACTCATTTGCACATACATACACCACACAGTGCTGTAAATATATGTAGATGCACACAAGAATAACCACATAGGGATATTCAAAATTACCCCTAAGGGCATATGCCCACACAAATAAATCCATCACCAGAAATTTCAGGTCCAGGACACTCAAACTGGCTGGGAAAGGATTCTCTTGGTAGAAACTGGGCTGCTTGAAATAAGTAGCTCTTGTGTGTATGGAATAGCAATTGAAGGGTTAGCTGTTGTCTTCCATAAGCCGCTTGCTCTAGGCGGAGACAGGTAGCCCACAGGGGAATGCTGAGTACAGATACTGAGGATGTCCTTGTTTCTGTCACAGATTCGGGCAGATGGTCCTCCCCATGGTGGGGTCCAGTACGAGATGGTCTCTGTGCTCAAAGATGGGAGCCCCATCCTCCGGGACATGGCCTTCTCCATTGACCAACGCTTCCTGTATGTTATGTCTGAAAGGCAGGTAAGTGCTGACACCCACCTCTCCTTCCCAAACTCCTGGAAACAGCCAGCGATCTGTCACTTTTGTTCAGAAGCTATTCATCCTAACAAGAGAGACCTCTGGGCTTACAGCACAAGGGTCCTGAGAGAGGCAAAGTCCCTGTAGGCTTTTGCAGGGAGCCAGAAAGAAGCAGTCAGGGGCCAGCCACTTCCCGGAGGCTCCTCTCTAGGCCACAGTCCCTGTCTCCACGAGTGATGAACAGCTTTGCAAGAACAGGCCAGACTGCATGGAGCAACTTGGTGTGATTAGGAGGTAGATTTACTGCTCTCAGGCCCACAGAGTCTGCTGCTCAGGGGAGCCAAAGAGGTGTAAATAATCTGGGCCTCCAGGCAGGCCCCACCTCCTGGGAGAGACAGACTCAAGATAGGACCCCAAAAGGAGATAAAAATCTTAGCCCAAGTCTTAGACTGGTATAGGATAGAAGCTGGTCAGCTCTGGGAAGCTGAAACTAAGCCCTTGGAGATGAGGAGCCCTGGGAAATAGATCTCTACCCTCTGCTGGGTAACAACTGGGCATGCTCTCCACCCTCTGGGATGAATGGAGCACTATTTCCCCCAGGTTGTATTTCCTCTGAATATGTGTGACCAGAGAAAAAGCAAATGCAGAGGGAGCCAAGGTGAAGGGAACAAGAAGCAGGAGAGACAGGAGGGGATCCATGAGATCAAAGACGAACCAGGAAGTTAAGCAAAAACCTCAGCCAAGGCTGCCAGCTCATTCATTTACCAGTGAGTGGGTTAACCGTTGTTCAGCAGCCATGGTCTTGCTATTTTGCTGAACAGGGTAAGTTAGATAAAAGCTGAAGGAGGAGAAGAATACTGAATCTATCTCAGCAGATAAGGATACCGACTTAGGCTAGAGAAGGATGCTGGTGGGGCTGGAGCACTGTGAGCTTTCACAAGGCACCTCCTGGCTCATGTGTCATTCTCAAGTATCCTGCAAGGAGTCTGGGCATCCTTGATCAGCACCACCCTTCCCACAGCTCTCTTTACCTTCTTTATTTTTGAACCTAAAGACTCTGAATTAGAGAATGAGAGATAAGCTGAAGGAGGAAGGAAAAGGCAAGTGAGCATACACCGGCATTAAGGGAAGCAATGATGCAGTTCTAACTTGAAAATTACTTCTGGAGCATAGATGACACTAATCATATGCTAATTGCATACAAATTACATCCAGATCCTCTTGAACCCACCTGTCTTTTGCACCTTCTTTCATGTGGCCTCTGTAGTTGAGGCATAAACAGGTCCAGATGGGAACTTGGTGGAGTTGGAAAAGGCTTTGACTAAACTAGTATGGGTAAAACAATCTTGGAAATAAACTCTGGCCTGTTGCTCCAATAAAACAGTCAATGGACCTAAAAAGAACTGTTACTGAGCACACATTTCCTAGGAACTAAGTACTGAGAAATCATCAGAATGAATGGGACTGGGTTACTACCCTTAAGTTATTATAATCTAACACAAGAGAGAAACCTGTGTCCAGACAGTTCTATAACAGCAGATTGAATTCTGTGAGTGCTCTGACTTTTCTTTCTATTCTTTATTTTTAAGATAATTTTTAAAAAGTTAGATGCTGACTGAATTCAAGTAGTACATACAGGAGAGAGAATAGCAGTAAGTGATCAAATCTCACTACTCAAAATGTAAACATCATGTTAATATTTGGTGAATATCATTCCAGACACATATTCATGAATAGATAACAGACAGAAGAATGGATGGGTGGGTGGGTGGGTGGATGGATGGATGGATGAATGGGTGGGTGGTAACCTAGATAGGTGTGAAAAAGAATAATGAATGTGGGACTGAATAGACCCACATTTTATGGGATATTTCAAAAGACACTTTGTAGAGCTGATGACCAGGTTGGTAGTTCTAGGTAAGAGCTCTTTATTATGGTCTCTGAGTCCAGTGAAGTGGAAAAAGAGAAAAGATCACTGAGACCTTAGTGGAACTCAGAAAGTGCCATAGCACTTATTTTGGCTTTGTCTATTTTTCTCAAATGAGATGCTTCAAAACATAGCCAAAGAAGAGAGTCTCAGTCAGGAATGAAGGCTGGTGCGTGGGCTTTAGGGAACATGTTGACCTTTGGGTTCCATAACTGATGCCATCTCTCAGAGCATCTGCCCTGACCAAACCGTGTCCACATAGCTTATTTGTAAATATTCTCTCCTTTATCTCATCTTTTGCTTCCCAGTTGCCCAGTTCTTATTACAGCCAGCACCATAGAGAGGAGTTTAGCCATGCTGGGAAGATATAGGAATAACTGGATTTTTTTTAATGCCACGGGGCTGTCTCTGCTCAAGTGAGATATTAGTAGGGAGAGCTCTCTGTACCAGGTGGAGCTGCAATCAGCAGGCAGATCTACTGGGGATTTGTGGTGGAGCTCTGAGACCTGTCACCTGAAGAGTCATAAATCCTGTAGAAATAGGTAACCAGGTGACTTTACTGGGGGCTGAGTCCAAGGATGAGGGCCAAGAACAGCTCGGAGGTTCATCTGTCTACAGCCAGCGGCGAGGTGAATATTCCCAGACAGCTCAGTCTCGTAGAGGGAGAAGTTGAATGTGGGGTGGGAGAAGAGTCAGTAAAAATGAAGTCCGATGACCTGGGTGCTGGTCCCACTTTTGCTGTAATTAGTAGTATGACCCTCTCACAGCTCCAGTTCCTCCTTTATTGATTAGAGGAGCTACATCAAATAACAGGCCTCTCTGGAGTCCCCAGCTCTGATTCCGATCCCATCTCACCATGCCAAGTATTTGAGGGGCCTTGGACAAGTCCCTTAGCCTTAGGCTGTCTCACACAAGGTCAATGTGAGGCTTAGCTGAGACAATAAATGGAGAATTTCTTTTTACACTGCCTCACATGCCACATAAACACTGGTCACCAAGGTTCCCCTTCCAGCTCGTATGTTACAATTCCATTACTCAGGAATGTGGATTGTGAGGTGTTGATGAGGAGGGGTCTAGAGGGGGATGTGGCCCAGCCAGCAGGCCCCAGCCTGAGCAAGGAGGTCTGTGTTGTCAGCGTGGCCCTGCTTTTGGCTCCCTGAATGAGCTGGGCCCTCTACTTCTCAGGGACTTGGTTTCCCCACATCGAAAGATAGAGATAATAAATCTAACTCTACAGTCTCTTTCAGATCTTAAAGAGACTCATCTAAGGTCCTGGGCTTGGAATGCTTCCCTCTCCTCCTGCATAACACCCAAAGCACCATGGGCTTGAGATTAGACCAAAAAAAGAACTTTCTGAAGGGGAATTCTAAGGCCATGTGAGCTCTTATGACCTTCTTTCCTGATGGGTGAACACTCTGGGGAGAATAAGAATGCTGGTTTGATTATGGATAAATGTACAGATGCTCCTTGACTTACAAAGGGGTTACATCCCCATAAACTTATTTTTAAGTTGAAAATATTGTAAGTTAAAAGTGTGTCTACTACACTTAACCTACTAACTATCATAGCTTAGGTTAGCCTATTTTAAACATGCCTAGAACACTTATAATAGCCTACAACTGGGGAAAATCCTCTAACACAAAACCTATTTTATAATTAAGTGTTGAATATTTCATGCAATTTATTGAACATCACACTGAAATGCAAAACAGAATGATTGTATGGGTACTGGAAGTATGATTTCTACTGAATGTGTATTGCTTTTATGCCATCTTAAAGTCAAAAATCCTAAGTAACAGCATCAGAAATCAGGGACCAGTATATTATTTTTTGAGGCAACTGTTTAAGACTTTATAGTTCTCTAAAACTTCTAAGACCTTGTAAGACTTTATAGGAATGAAGCTTCCCATCGCTTCTCTTTGTAACATATCGCTGGGCAGCCCACTGTCAACCCTGCCTTCTGCCCTGTCCCCAGACTTTGTCTCTCTGTTCCTCTTTCGTTTCCCCAAAGCATGTCACATGTAATATCCTTGGGGCCATGAGAGCGCGAAAACACTGTGAGAGGAGAACCAAGTCCTGGACTAACAGAGGCCTTCGTTTCCCCACAGCTAGAACAATCCAATATATTCACTCTAGCACCCATGTGTTCTCTCTCTTACTCTCTCAATTAATTAATTAAATGTAATTAAGAAATAGGACTAGTAAGAAGTGTTGGGTCATTAGTGTCACTGCCTAACAAGTCAATATTAATGTGCTGTTAATAGATCTAAGAATGGCCAGTCCCAAGGGAAATTTGGGGAACCAATTCCCCAATTAATTGCCCAGGTGCTCCACTGAAGGATGGCTGGCTCTTCCCTATAATGTGTGCCCTGGTTTCATCAACAGTGACTCAGCAGATGTTGTGGGTGTGAATGCAAGTTACTCCCTAATCCTAAGTGTCTAACAAAAGTCAGACGGTGAGTCCAGGAGAAATCAGGCTACGAGACAAGTGAAAAGCCAAGCAACACAATGAAAGGAAACTTGATAGCCCCAGTTTCCACCCAACTTGTCTGGCTGGCCACTCCCAGAAAGGGACTATAACTATACTCAGGGAAGATGGGGAAAGACTATAGGGATGGAAGCAATTATTCTATTTTATACTTTAATTAGTTTGAATTAGCAGAGGGAATAGAAGCATAAAATGATCCAGCGAAGGGTGAAATGGAAAAAGGGAGTCACAGTGGAGAATGGCTCCGTGCAGGCTGGAAGGAGCCTTAGGAATAGGTGAAAGGCTGGCGATGGGTGTGTGTGTACATGTGTGGAGTGGGTGGGGGGCATGGATTCTGTTCCCTATTTCAAGGGTCAGAGAGGCAAGATAGCGTAGTTGTTAAGAGCTGGCTCAGGAGTCAGACCGACCTTCATTCCACAGCAACTTTTTAGGTATTTGGTTTTGAGAGAAAGTTACTTAACTTTAATAAGTCTCAGTTTCTTCATTTGTATAATGAGCCTAATAGTGTTAATTACTGTAAGAATTGGGAGAAAACACACAAATTATCTAATGCCATGGCACATAGTCAGTGTTTTCAGTAAGTGGTAGCGATTATTATCACAATTATTAGTAGTAGCGTTAGAACTTCTCCAGGACTCAGGAAGAGCTACAAACATCTCCACTATAAATTATGGCTGGGGCTGGGGCTGCATGTGGTAACACTATGGCAGGCTGAAGTGGGAGGATCACTTGAGGTCAGGCGTTCAAGCCCAGCTTGAGCAAGAGTGAGACCCTATCTCTACTAAAAATAGAAAAATTAGCTGGGCACTATGGCATGTACCTGTAGTCTCCAGTACTTCAGAGGCTGATGCAGGAAGGTTGCTTGAGCCCAGGAGTTTGAGGTAGCAGTGAGCTGTGATAACACCACTGTACTCTATCCTACTAAATCCCACCCCTGGGATAGTCCCAAACAGGACGTCTTGATTTAAGCTAAAGTTGCTACTGAGGAGGTGATCCTGGATCCATTTGGCTTGGAGAGAGCAGGGGAATCCGATGACCTAAAGAGGACACTCAGAAGTCTGTGAGGGTTAGTATGTAAGAGTGATGCTAACAACAGCCTGGGTGCCATGGCTCAGGTTTGTAATACCAGCACTCTGGGAGGCTAAGGCAGGAAGATCGCTTCGCTTAAGGTCAGGAATTGGAGACCAGCCTGAGCAAAAGTGAATCTTCACATCTACAAAAAATAGAATAAATCAGCCAGTTGTTTTGGCCCATGCCTTACAGTCTCAGATACCCAGGAGGCTGAGGCAGGAGGTTTGCTTGAGCCCAGGAGATACAGGTTGCAGTGAGCTACGAAGCTGCCCTTACTCTCTACGCCTGGTGACAGAATGAGACTGTGTCTTCAAAAAATAGGTAGATGATAGATAGATAGATAGATAGATAGATAGATAGATAGATAGACAGATAGATAGACAGACAGACAGACAGACAGATTGATTATGCTAGGAAAGAGTTCACAGTTTCAGGCAGTGACCTTCAACATGCCATTCCTGCAGCTGCCTGTCAAGGGGTGCCTCAGAAGCCCGTGTCCTAGCCAGATGACAGCACTGAGCAGAGTTGCTCATAATCTGCTATTTATTTTAAAAATCCAGGAATGTGTCCAGCAGACTAAACAGTCCTGCTGCCTTCAGTACACATGGAGGCAGCCATTGGCCCATGTGTGCGGCCTAAAAGGCCAGTATAGCAGGCATCTGCAGAGAAAAGGGAGGGGTCATCCCCCAAGCCCTCCAGGCCCTGTCCAGCTGCATGTGGACTAGCCAGAAGGGGACTACCCCTGGGACTTTTCATTTCTGACCCTTCCAGGTAAGCAACCAATTCTCTTTGAATCACTGCAAAGATGAGGCTGCCATTCCCCAGGTAGCAAATGCTCATACCCCAGTGCTGAGTGTTCTGTGTGTGCCAGCAGTTGGCATACTGTTCTGGTTATTTATTGCTATGTAACAAAACACCCCCAAGTGTAGTGATATTAGAGGAAAAAAATGCACATATATATATATTTTTTTTTTTTTTTTTCTTTGAGACAGTCTCACTCTGTCACCCTGGGTAGAGTGCTATGGCATCATAGCTCACAGCAACCTCAAACTCTCAGGCTCAAGCAATCCTCCTGCCTCAACCTCCCGAGTATCTGGGACCATAGGCATGCCCCATGATGCCCCGCTAGTTTCCTACTTTTTAGTAGAAACAGGGTCTTGCTCTTGCTCAGGCTGGTCTTGAACTCCTGAGCTCAAGCAATCCACCTGCCTTGGCCTCCTAGAGTGCTAGGAATGCAGGTGTGAGCTACCATACCTGTCCTAGAAAAATTTGTATTATGCTCACAGACTACGTAAGTTAAGTTAGGGTGTTCCAATAATGGCTCTGCAGAGATGACATGGATGGCTGGAACTATTCAATGACTAGGGCCTAGAATCATCTGGAAGCTTCTCCTCTCACATATCTGGCACTTGGGAACTGGAATCTGGGATCAGCTGGGGGTGTTGGCCAGAGTGCCTGAGACAAGGCCTCTCCCATGTGTTTTGAGCTTCCTCACAACATGGTGGCCCCAGAGACAGTCAGACTTCTTGAGCATGGCAGCTCAAGCCTCCAAGAGCATGTATTCCCACAAATAAGACAGAAACTGCATTGCCTTTTTATGACTTGGCTTTGACACACAGTCTGACTTGAAACATAGTCAGCTGTCTCTTCTACTTGCATCACCCTGCTGCCCACTACCCATGCATGGGGCTCTGATGCAAGTACTCCACAGGCCCACTTTAAGAACAAGGCTTGGCAAAAAGAAATATATGTTTCCTTACCTGCCCAGGTCTTGGAACTATAGAGCCCACGAGGGCTGCAGAGATCTCCCATTCTGATACCAGATGAGCCCAGAGGGCTCCTGTTCATCCGGGGCTGGCAGTCATGGTATCACACCCAGCCAGCCTCAGTAGCTTTAAAGTTTGCTGTTGATGTGCTGAAGGTTGAGCAAGTCCCCTGGAGGTCCCATCAATCAAATCCCTGAAAGTGCTTTTGGGGAGCCTTTGTAGGATCGGAGCAGGATCCCACAGCCTGGAAATTGCCCCATTGCTGGCATGTTGCTTTTGAGGGCTCTCTGGGCAGTCTTCCTGTGGCACTACTGTCACAGCCACTCAAGACAGGCCCCCCAGTGACCCCGCTTCAGTATACAGAGCCAGGGAACCTCTTCCCTGGAGAGTATAGGAAACCTGTTTTTTAACTGCCCCCAGCTTAAGTGATTTATGAGAGTAGAGACAAGGAGAATTTTGCCCTGGAGTTATCAGAAACAAAAATAATTTTGGAAGATTAAAGCCATCCTCCCCTGAAGGACTTAAAAACAGGAGAGACCCCCCCACCCCCAGAAGTCCTCTACATTGGTTGATAACCCCCTGCAGGGACAGGATGGAAGGACAGGCCAGCCCTCTAGCATGCCACCCAGCAGTGTCCAGCCTGCTTCACCGCAGAACCAATTCTGGTTTCCTATCAAATACTAACCTAGATCTTGGACCAAAAGTAGGGACTCTTTTCAAAGGAGCTATTGTGAAACATGGGATAGTAAGTCTTTACCTGCAGCCAAAGCTACTGAACTGCCAACCCCCTCAGGCACCTACAGACCTTGGGGAAGGGAAAGAAAAAACAGGGAACCACACTTCCAGATGTCCCCTGCTCATTTGTTTTGACATCTCAGACTATTATTTTGATTGTGCACATTTGTTTAGTCCAGGCGATAAGACTTCCCAGGGTGCAGGCAGAGCATGCCAAGGTGTATTTTTACAAGCCTGGCAAAGTCTCAGTAACAGGAGACCTCCTTTCTGCCTAGGCTGGAGGCCTGGGCTGAGCCACAGGGGAGGCGATGTAAGGGGGCAGGGTGAGAGTTGAGCCTGTGGGATTTGGGGGAGAATTACAGAGTCTGTGGATTAGGAAAGTGAGGATAAGCAATAGCTGCTGCACTTTTGTTTTAAAATGTGTCATTTTCAATCCAAGCCTTTGATGCACATGTGTTTCTGGTTAAGGACAAGGGACCCCAGTGTGGTCCAGGAGCTGAGTGTGCTTACAACAGTGCCCTTCCCAAGAGAATGGCAGAATCCTGCCTCCTGGGGGGCGTGGATACAGGGAACAGTGACCACCTCAAGCTTGGGTTTAGATTTTCCCTCTTCCTTTCCCCCATTTCAAATGTCAAGGAACAAAGAGGCTGACAGAAAACTTATTCCTTGGCTATTCATATTCTCATCAGAGCATTTTTTGTAAATATTTTCACACGAGGGAGAGGAAATGCAAACCCACCCTGATAATCAGACGCTTGGCTTGTTGTATTTAAGAGAGAAAACTCCAGCCTCTTATTTTAAAATCCTTTGGTTTGGAAAGAAGTGATTGAATACAATGCCCAGACAGGAAGAAGAGGTGCCAAATACCTCATTTCTCCAAATGGCCAGGGGGGCTAGAGTCTCTAATCCTTGGCAAGGGATTTGATTTCTCTTTCTAGGTAGGTACTACTGAAGGCCGACACTCTGACGACCGCTCATTATGATGTTCCTATGACAGGGAGGTAGGGAATCACTGCATCTCGATACCAGAATGAAACCCACCTTTCCTCATTCTTTTAAAAACGGAGAAACTGATGCCCAGAGAGGGCAGTCACTTGCACAAGTCATCATCTGAATTATCAGAAGACCAGGGTAACTCCTGATTAACCTAGCCCAGCATTCTTTTCCTGAGTTTGACAAGTTTCACTCAGCATAGGCTAGAGAGAACACTGGTAGTGTTTTAGAACTTTTAATTTGAGAAAAGAATTAAAAACAACCCAAGCCCTGGAAAGTCCCCTGAAGATGTTCCCAAGGGTCAAATTAAAATAGGGGAGATTTGCATATCATTTGCATACACAGACTCATTCATTCAACAGACCATTAAGTGTCTACCATGTATAATGCATAGAGCTGTCTGCTGATAGGTCATTTGCATATGCAGATATAGAGAAGGCTGTCTTTCTAAGTAACAGTCCAGCAAAGATCTCCTTATAAAAGGGCTACCCTGAACATAGGTGCCTTCATGATTTCTTTCTCTTCTTTTCAATGCAACCACAGCACTATTAAGTGTGCTTTTGTATTAAATAAAATAGAATTCCTGCCCTTAGTCACATTCTGGAGGGAAGGAATGATCTATAAGTAAATAAGCAGATAAATAACAAGATGAGGTTATTTATATATGCATCAGAGCAGTGCTATAGAAGAGATGTACTATGTGTTCAATAATTGAAGTAACTCAGAACCACCAGGAAGGGACTTTTTCTTGTTCCCTCCATACTTGGGGTTACTGAGACAAAGGACTCACCTTTTCCCTAATGTAACAATCCAGAGCTGGTTGAGCCTCAGAGATTACCTAGTGAATAACAACCCTTTATTTTACAGAAGAGGAGAGATCTGAGGGCAAGGTGACTCTGGAGAAGGGAGGGTACACATGCTCAGTGTGAAGAAGCAGGCAGTGATTGACTATGAGCGGTTTCCTGGACACCAGGAAGAGCATGGGCTCTGGAGTCTCCCTGCCAGCCGAGGTTCAAGTCCTGGCTCCCCCACTGACTGCTGTGTGACCCTGGACAAGTTGCTCATGCTTCACTTCTCTGTGCTTCAGTGACCTCACCTGTAAAATGATCATAATTACGGCTTCTACTTGAGGACTATATTAAATAAAATTAATACATCAAAAGCACTCTGAAAAGTACCTGGCACATATTCCTTGCTTAATAACTGTTAATAGTGGTAATTATATTTTTACGGTTGGGCCCAAATGCATCAGCACTAGCGAAACCCTACAGAGCGTGCTCTGCCTGTGGCCACACCTGAGAGGGAAACTTACTCACCCAGCCTTGCCTCTCAGCTCTCCCTTAGCTAAGGTGTGTTGAAATTTGACTAATATTTATGCCATGTTTTTCTTATTTCAGTTTACAAACATGACCTCGGCTAATACAAGAAGTCAAGGTGATAAATATTATTATCTTTGCCTTTCTTATAGATAAGAACACTGACACTCAATCTGCCTAAGTAATTCGCCCAGGGCCACAAAGCCGTCCAGCGGCAGGGCTGGGACTCCACCCCACACTTTCCAAGCCAAATCTCCGCCTCCTCGGGCGTCCTGAGACAGCGACCCCTGGCGTCTGGCTGTAGCCGGCAACTCCCCTCCTGCTTGCCCTGGACCCTGGTCCAAATTAAGCAAGGGGCTCACAGGACAGCTTTCAAGGCTGCAGGAGACCAGAACAGACTCAGTAACTCCTCACCTGACACCTTCAAGGAGACTGGAGTAGTGACCTCTTTGTTTTAAAATCCAATGAAGCACTGCCCCAGGCTCTGCAGACAGAGAAATACCTCTGGTTCAGAGCAGAGGGAGAAAAGCACTCTGCCCTAGGAAGTTACTATTGCCCATCATCCTCTGCCCCAGCGAGGCGCCTCCCCAACACTCTCTCTCCTCCTTCCAACAACCTGGCAAGACAGGTATTATCATCTCCATTTGTTGAATGAGGGAGTCCAGATGCAGCAAGGTTGGGAGACCTGAACAAGGAGTTCCTGCCATGGTTAGGAGGCAGAGCCTGGGGTGAGAGGCACATCTACGTGGTTGCAAAGCTCCTACACTGCCCGCCCTCGCCCACTACCAAGACAGCCCATCCCAGAGCCCAGCCAGTAATGTCCTGATTCCCCTAAACAATTTTCTATTCCTATCCATATCTTGGCCTATCTGGCAAAGGAAAATCCTTTGCAAGAAGAGCAGGTGCAGGGCAACTGGGAGGCATTGCCCCAAAGCCACCTGCTTCAGCCTCTCTGGTGCTATTCCAAGTGTGAGCCCTGCAAACTGGGATCAGCTCAATCCCTGGCCCTAACCAGGGATTCTCAGGCTTAAGAAAGCTTGTTGTACTCACCATCTTGAGTCTTATCCAGCCAAATGGTGGGGGCCCTGTAGTGACACCCCAGAACTCTACTGCCTGCTTTTCATCTCCTTCACAGCGCTCTCCCTGGTGCTTCCTGTGTTGAGTTTGGGTAATTGAATGTGTTTTATTTAGACCGTAACGTTTAGTGCCACTTTGGATTTCCAATTAGGCTTCAATCAGATGCTGAGAGTGTGATTCGTTTTGTTGTTTTGATCAACACAAAAGATGGCAACATCAGAGGAGCTGTCATGAAAAGTTATTTCCATCCGCTGATGACTAGGACAGTTTCTGTGGTGCGAAGATACAGGTTCAGAGGTGTCAAGAGAAGCATCAGCCAGCAGGGACAGGGGGAGGTAGGGAAGAGGAAGTCAGCACACCCTTGGAAATAAACACAATGTAAAGTCTCTGACTGTAAGGCTGGGACTTGACAGGGGCCCTCCTATGTGGGGGGGTTCCCCAGGCTAGAGGGTTTCTCATCCAAACAGCTTAGGTTGGACCCTCTCAGGGCTTTTGTTTAGGGAAGTCCCAGGGACACAGGATTCCCATGAGGTGAGAAGCTGACCATTGGACAACTTTTTCTAAGGAAAGGCCTTGAACTCCTCAGCCAGAAGTGACCAGCTGTGTTGGCTTACAGAAATATGTGGGGGCCTTGCCTACTGCCTGTGAGTCCTGGCCAGCTGCTCACACCTGCTGCCTATCAGATGAGGTTTCTGTCTGGGGTTGGTGACAGGGACACAATTTAGGATCAAACTACACACTGCCAAGAGGTGGTCATGAGAAGGAGGTGGAGGGAAGACAGAAGGGTGCAGGGAGAGGGGCTAGGAACTGGTAAGGTAAGAGTCTGCCTTTGCTGATTGTCAAAGAGTTGTTGACAAGTGCTTGTGAGTCAAGGCCAACTGGGGCCTCATTTCCTTGTTGATAAAATGTATTTGAATGACCCTTGTGTTCTTTCTAGCCATGAAGGTGTGTCAAATAGAGGCTGTACTTAGAGGGTCCAGGTGTGCACATGCTTGTGACAGCAGGGAGGTGAGAGGAGTGACCATCCCTGAGTGTTCTGAGGGTAGACAAGATGTTTGCAGGACGAGGCTCTTTCATACACTGTTTTTAGAGCCCGCTGGGCTGCATTTCTACTGCTGTCCCTCTGATCTCTCTGTAACAGGCCAGCCCAGGGACTCAGCATCTCAAGCATGGTCTCCACTGCTTAGTCTGCATGGTGTGAGCTTGAGTTCCCTCAGCTTTTGCTGCTGTGCATCAAGTAACCTTCCTTACCCCACCTCCCCCCTTTATTACCAGTCCCCACCCCTGCAAACAGATTGAGCTTTGAAATTTCCACCAGGTGGAAAGAAGACTGGCTGTGTCATCAGCTGTTGGTGGCAGGTTCAGCCTCTGCCCTCAAGTAATACTTTATGGTAAGAAAAGGGAGGTGGAAAGAGATGTGAGTCAGGTGGAAGAAAGATTAGAAAGGGAAAAATGGGCACAGAGGAGAGTAATATCTCAGGCACTCAGCTACCCAAGAGCTTGTCAAACAACCTTTGAGGACCTTCTGGGCTCACAGCATAAAGGTTGTGCTTGCACAGTCACACACACCTGAGGAAAACAGACAAGTAAGCAGTGACTTACAATATAGTCCACAGGAGCTGGGAATACATGAGAGGCCACTGCCCAACACAGCCTATAAATCCAAGAAGGCTTCCTGGAGGAAGTGATGCTCCAGGTGAATCATGAAAGGGAAGAGGCTCACCTAGAGGAATAAAAAGCTAAGGAGTGTCAAGTGAAGGAAACTTGCAGGCATAAGACAGTTTAGCTTATTTAGGGAATAGTCACCGAAATTTGGGATTGTCAGAGCTGAAGGCAAAAAAGATTAGGAGGCATCTATCCTTATGGAATTTCCATAGCACAGGTGAGCAGCCTTCAGGTGGGCTCCACCTACCCACCTTTCCCAAGAGGAAAGGAGCCTTGGCCCAAATGAAGGGACTTACAGCTCCCCCAGACCCTGTTGCTATAATATAGAACTTGGGAAGAAGCACCCAGCTCCTGGTCCTCTCTGGCAGCAGGCCACCAGCAGGCCCTCTGCACAGGCCATGGAGCTGAGTAGCATCATCAAGAAAAAAGATGCCAGCATTGGCAGAGCTCCACCACAGAAGCCCATTGTGATCATGCCAGTCTCCCCCTCACCTCAGGACAGTCTTTTCTCTGACTGTACAGCAGGAAGACCTCTGCCCATTCTAGGTTCATGCAAAGAAGATAAAGGAGACAGTGTGTCCATTTCATTCATTCCATCATTTCTACATTTATTGATGCAGAGACCTTGCCTGTCTGGCCTGCTTCTTTCTCTCCAAGAGATACCACAGTGTGTGGTACTTACTAGGTGCTCAGTAAACACCTGTTGAAGGTTAGCAAGAAAGCAGAGGGTGGGACAAGAAACAAGGAAAGAAGTATGCATGGAAAAGGGAACATTATACTATACTGTAAAGAGCTCATCTCTGGATACAAAACTATATTCAAATTGTAGCTCTGTCACTCTTCCATATGGCGTGGCTTATCCTCTTTTGGTCTCAGTTTTCTCTTCCATAAAGTGGGGATAACAATAATACTTACCTTACAGGCCTTTTAAGAAGATAGAATGATTAATCGGCCAAAAATTCTTGGGACAGAACCGGAGCCAAGCCCATGCACGTGTCTGCAGTACGGCCCGGTTCTTTCTCCCTGGTTCAGCCGTAGCTGCCTCTCTCACTGCCACTGAGCCCCCCACAACTAGCATGGTGCTCATTTTTCATCTTTAAGTCATCTGCCAGTTGCATCTATTTCTAGCCTCTGTCTTATGAGACAAGAATAAGGAAGGAAAACAGATAACTGTGGAGGCTCATTTGCCAGTTGTCAGCTCCTGCCATCAGCAGAGCTCTCTGTCTGCTTCTGCCTGGGTGCCTGGAAGAATCACTGTGACCTTTTATTTACTGGTTGCTCTAGTCAGCACTTGGTTGCGGGTCTCTCTGCTTTGCCCCGGCCTACTCTCGGCATCCCCACCCCTCCATCAGCCCAGTGTCAGCTCCCTGTCTCCCACCCCAGGGGGTGGGCGAGCTGTGCTGGGCCCTGGAACCTCCCTGTCTCCATGAGCAGATTCCTAAAAGCTTGTAGGCACAGAGAGGAGAGGCAAAGTTGTCGACGTTTCTTAGTCACTGCTCCCACCCGAGAGGACTTCTGCTGCTCATCCTGCTGTAGACCTTCCTCTTCCTGCCCCGTTTCACTGAGGAGCTAAACTGAGACTTAGCTTAGCAAGCAACCTGCCCCAGAGTTACTTAGTAAGTCAGCAGCATTGTTCACAAGAGGATATGTTTTCCCCAGCCTCTCATCACTGATTTTGCCCTTTGAATTTTACCCGTGTCTCCTTTTCATCCATCTCCCCCAACCCCTGCCACTGCCTGCACCAGCTCCTGTCTGGCTGGCTTGCTGCAGCAAGCAGCTATTTCTGCTTTTCTTTTTCCTTCTCCCTGGCTCAGCGGTGCATTCATCGACACCCGCTTGAGCCAATTGGGCAGAGGCGTGCAGCCATGAAAGGTGACAGTCAGGAGTGGAACAATCATAGTAGTGTCAAGGAAACAGAGGAAGCCACCAAGTGTGTGCTGACAGAGACCAAGGATGAACCAGACAGACCCAAACTACCTAGGTCTTGGTCAGCTGCAGGATTTAATAGTGTACACAGCATGTGTGTACGTGTACACATATGTGTATCATTCCCGGATCAGCTCCAGGAAAACATCATCGAGGTAGAGCATGGGTTTCTCACTCCATCTCCTTCAGGCCATCTTCCTCGGACTCTCCAAAGCCTACTTTACCCATGTCAGAACTGACTTACACCTCTGTCAAATTTGGGGACTGGAATTTTAAAGCCTCTTATGCAAGTCACCTACCTGCTTTCCAAGCTTTCTTCTTGGCCCTCACTGTCAGCATCAATTTTCTGCAGGGAATGATTTAACCTTCATTTATTCATTAATTCTTTTCTCCCCTTAACTTCATTAGGTAAGATTTATAAAGGTGCTGAATTGGAAAGGTCACCTGTCCCTGGGCCCAGGACACAGTGTGCCTGAATCTCCTCTGGTGAGCTTCCTTCCAGGAGCTCTGGAGGTAGGGAGCTGAGGGGAGTAGCACAGGGGTCAGAATAGAGCATGCGGCTCCCAGGAAGGCAGGGCAGTAAGGGGACGCCACGGCTCCGAGCACGCTCCTGTGTTTCCTTCATGTTTCAGCAGGCAGGAGGGCCAGGTGAATAGGGCAGGCTGTACATTAAGTACATCTGGAATCCTGGCTGCACCCTTTCCTCAAGTCACCTACTCCTATCAAGCCCTAAGTTTCTAGAATCTACTCCATCAGATTGTTGCCAGCATTAAATGAAAGGATGTGTGTAGCACACTGAGCATAGTGCCTAGAACCCAGCAAACATTCAACACACGGCACCCCCCAGACATTCAACACACTGAACCCAGCAAACATTCAACACACGGCACCCCCAAACATTCAACACACAGCACCCAGCAAACATTCAACACATAGCACCCCCCAGACATTCAACACACGGCACCCCACAGACATTCAACACAGGCACCCAGCAAACATTCAACACACAGCACCCAGCAAACATTCAACACACGGCACCCAGCAAACATTCAACACACGGCACCTAGCAAACATTCAACACACGGCACCCAGCAAACTTTCAACACACAGCACCCAGCAAACATTCAACACACTGCACCCCCCAGACATTCGACAGACGGCACCCAGACAACATGCAACACACTGCACCCAGCCAACATTCAACACACTGCACCCCCCAGACATTCGACACACGGCACCCAGCAAACATTCAACACACTGCACCCAGCAAATATTCAATACACTGCACCCCCCAGACATTCAACACATGGCACCCAGCAAACATTCAACACACTGAACCCAGCAAATATTCAATACACGGCACCCCCCAGACAGACATTCAACACACAGCAGTTTTTAAAGGATCTTAAATTGTCCTGGACCAGCCCTGGCAATGTTGGGCAGTCAGTAGATCAGTGATCTGTTTGTTTACCCCAAGACAACAAAGCCCACACAGTCCATGTCTATTGTCCATCAGTCTCTGGAGATGGATCCCATCTCCAGAACCACAGGAAAAGCCTAAACTCATGCAGGAGCCCCAAAGAACCAAACCACTGTGGGCGTCAGGATTGCCTCCCCAGGCTAACAGATTTTGGCAGAAAGTCATGCTAAACTGGGTCTGCCTCTCTGCCATCACCATCTCATGCCTACCTTGCAGTTGTTTATGGTTGCAGGGCTTTTCCTAGATCTCCGAGGCCTGCTGGGCTCAGCCACCATCCACCCCACCTTAAAGAGCTGTCTCTGTCAATACTAGCTTCCCTAGAAGGAGAGGAACCAGGATACAGGCTAAAGAGACATGCAGATGTTTTGAACTTGTTTAGAAAGGAGAGTGTCGGCCTCCTGCCACCCCCAAGCTGTCCTTGCTCCTTGTGTCCCCAGCAGAATTCAAACCTACCCCAGTCTGCCCCAATTAAAATAGATTCAGTTATCTGAACCTCTCTAGCCTTTGTGGTGAAAACTCATATTTGGTAAATATCTTTCTATGAGGTGTCTTCCCATTAAACTCTAAGGACTGTTTGCAGGTCAGACATAGCCTGTCCCCTCTCAGTACCATTTCTATGACCAGAGCTCCATCAGTATTTCAGAAAATAATTTTATATAGGAAAGCACAGAGGAACGTGGGCAGGCAAACCTCTTCTGTGTGCCAAGCTGAGAATATTGGGTTTGAATATGATCACAGAGGATTACAAGAATTAATTTTATTTTATTTAATATTCCTTGAGTTTGGGCTTCTGAAATTCAACATGCAAATTTATGCTCCTAGTGCAAATTGGAGCATGCCCGGATTAATGGAGAAAATTCTAGTCACCTTACTTTTTTCAGAATCTTTTTTGTCTCACCTGAGATCTCCTATTTGTTTGCCACGGATGCACTAAGGAATACATTCTGATGGAGAAAGGAATTCTAGGGCTACGTAAATCTGACCAGTGCCTTCTCTATGCTAGACAGAATGAAGAGAGATGCTTCTGCTTTGATGACAGCCCTCCAGGGAGCAGGGGATCTTCCAAGCAGTAGCCACAGGAGGCCAAAACTGCTGTGCTTATCCCAGGACATTCCCCCTACCCCCATGAGGATCACTTCAAACGTACTATGTTAATCCATATGTCCTCAGGCTCCCAGATGTAATGAGATTTGGGGAGCATTGTTAATAAACAATACCTGACCTTTTTAGAGTGGCAACATTGTATTCTTTCATGAAATATCACCTTACACAAAAGGCTATTTGGTATAGTTATTGTTACATTTTGAAATGAAGTTGGATTTAAAAATGAATTTAGTTCTGAGACTCCTCACAGTATCCACTGAGATAAGTGGATATGCCAGTCATGGAAGAACCCAAATAGAAAGTGACCAGTATACCTAAACCTCCCAGGTGCAGCTCCTTCTCTGAGCTTCTCTGCTTCTCTATGTGTTGCTGCCAACACTACCCCTGTGCCTGGCCGAAGGACTCTGTAGCTCGTGGCTAACTGCGAACAATTTTCTCTCCCTATAATTCAAGCTAAATGGCCATTGCAATTTATAGGAAAGAAAGAAGGGCTCGCATATATAGAAAATACATTTTGTCAACCCTCTCTTTAGTTGCGTTTGCCTACAGCATATGTATTAGTCAGTGGTATCTCTGGTTCTATTATTCATGAAGTTCAATTCCTTACCTGTGGCCTTAGACTAACATCTAGTGGCCGTGGGGTAATGTTAGTAGACATCAGTGCAGATAGTGATGCTGCACACACGATTTAAGCTTTAAGTATTTTCTCACTGGGAGAACCAACTGAATGGAATAAACGGATACTTTGTCATTCTGTAATTCTCAGGGCTCTTACTCTATGGAACAAAGGGAATTTGATGTTTCTTATGTCCAGTAAATAGCCTAGTAGTTCTTTTTTATCCAGATTGTAAGCCCCTCCGACCTCAGGAACCACTTTTGGCCCAGGGGTATTGCTTTTTTGCATGTTAAGGCTATATATAACATAGCAATTTATGACATATAAAATTACTTTAAACAAACATAAACAATGGCAGATAACCATTAGAGGACAGTCATTCTTTTACATTGTAAACATTGAGCTAGTTACTTTTAAGAGGTGAGAGAGACATATGGACAGAATACCAAGAGATTCTTATTTGTCTCTTAACATTAAATCTAAATCATAAAACCCTAGACAAGAGACTCTTCTTACATCTGGAGCCTATTGTATTTTCTTTTCTTCATGAGAGGCTTGTAGAGGGTGCAAAAAGCCCACACTAAAAAACGTATCATTTTGCTATACTTTGGTTTCCCCAATGGTAAAAATGGAGGAATCTAACTGTCTGATTTCTAAGTCTATAATCTAATGACTAACCTTAATTCAATGAGATTTCTTGGGTAAGCAATTGGACAGTGTTCATTATGACACTCGCTTATGTGTGGGAATATTAAGCTCTTTTCCTTCACCTGCTTGGCTTTGAATTAGGAAATTTAGTAAGCTACTAATACAGTTGACCACCCACAGGATTGTAACAAACTGGTCAACATACAGAGGTGGTCAACATAAGGGACTAGGCCTCCTGTACTGATATATACACATGATGTAAGTCCCATCTATGAAAATCAGGTCAACTTAAGGAGGTGGTCCCCAATGTAGGGAGGTGATCAACTGTGGAGGTTCTACTGTATGTACTAGAATATGGATAAATTTTGAAAACATTATTCCAAGTGACAGAAGCTAGTCACAAAGGATCACATATTGTGTGATTCCATTGATATCAAATGTCCCCAAATCCCTAGAACAGAAAGTCAGTTAATAATTAGTGCTACCTAGGGGCTGGAGAAGTTGGGAGGGAATGGGAATGATTGCAAATGGCCACGGTGGGTGGGGGTAGTGGTTCTTAGGGGAATGCTGAAAGCATTCTGAATTCAGTTGTGGTAATGGTTGTACAGTTCCTGAATATATACTAACCTGAGTATATAACTAATATATACTAACACACCATTGCATTGTACACTTTAAATGGATGAATTTTATGGTACATGAATTACGTCTCATTAAAGCTCTTATCTTTTGAAATCTCAGGAAGGCTACACCCTAATTCTCTGGCTAGTCTAGAACCTTCCTTTCCTTTATCAACTACCACCCGGAGAGGTTACACCATAGAAAATATCAGGGTGTGTATCTGGGGGATCTGCCATCCTTATTTACTTTTCCTTTTCCTTTCTCCCGGCTTTTTCTCCTGCCTTGTTCTCCTCTTTTCTAGTCCTTCTGTCTCCTGTTACCTTTTTCCTCTATTTTTTTACTGTATTTTCCTCTATTTCTCACCATCCAGTGGGCATTCCTTCACCCCGGGAAGCTAAAAGGGGTGTGGGAAGGGAACAAGAGATAATAGTGAAAATTAACAGTAACTATAGTAATAAATTGTTAATATTACTATCATTGCTGTCCAGGACTTAATTTAATTCTTACAGCATCCCTATTAGGGGGATAATCTTCCACATTTTATAGATGATGAAACTGATCTGAAAAGTAAGCTAGTCGGGGCAAACCCAGAATTCAAACCTGGGTTTGTCTGGCCTCAGAGCCTATCCTCTGAAGCATGATAGGACTGTAAATATGAAGCTGGGCTTGGTTATTTATTGATGAATTATAATAGAAGTAATTTGATGGGGTTCCAAACTGCAGTATCTAGGATCTCATCTGTTGGTCTGATATTTATGGCCATTTATGGGTGATATCTGTGTAGCTCTTCCATTCATTATGGTTTTCATTAAGACTCTAATCTTGTTTAGAAGTCTGTTTGTCATTTTTAAATCTCCTGTTTAATCTTGGGCAGCCCTCATCTTTCTTCACTATGAGCCAGAGGTAGACAGTTCCCAATGGCTCTTTTCTTCTTACGATTATGTGCAGGCAGGGGTGGAGGGGGCAGCGTGTCAGTGCACTGCGAGTGTGTGTGATGTGAACATGTGTATGCAGGATCATGGCGTGTGTGTGATGTGAGCATGTGGGAAACGTGTTTGTGGTGTCAGGGTGCTGGTATGTATTGTGAAGGCATTGGGTAGATGTGTGTGTGTGTCCGTGAGGGTGTTTATATAATGTGGGCTTGAGGAGTGATGGGGTATATATGTGTGCATTTCATGGGCCATCATTCATGTTATTTCTTGTTTCTGAAGCATGAGAATTTTTGAGTTGAGTTCTGACCATCTGTTTCCAAAGCACAGAGGCCATTCTCCCCTCACATCCCACTTTCCACTGTGTATAAATCCCCAGGGGAGGGAAAAGACGGGAGGTCATCCAGAAAGGGATCAGAAGCCTGCCAGGCTCCCTCCCCAAGAGAGTCTTGCAGTTGGCAAGGATTCTCCAGTCCAGCTCTCACTGTCTTGGATCTTGGGCCTGGGAGTAGGTTTCCCCAGGGAGGCAAAGCTCTCTCCCAGCAGTGTTGGTTTATAGAGAAATTCTTCCAGTGGGATCTCCTTCCTTGAGGGAGGACTAGAGTTCTTTTAATTTTTGATTATTAGTTTAACCGTCTAAGAAATGAAATCTAAATGGGGCATACCATATTGTATCCTTGGCTGTCCCCAGCACACACCCCAAATCTCATTCTCTTCTTCTGTGAAGAGAATGTTTGTCATTTATGACACTTTTCACTCTACCTCTTCTCAAGTCATGCCTCCTCCATGGAGCTTCCCTGCTCCTGAAGCCACAGTTAATTCTCATCTCTATACTCTCCAACACCTCTCATAGAAATTATGAGGCACCACAATAGTTTGCACGTTTTTTGTCCCCGAGTCTGCTAGGTCAGAGTTTGATTGATCCATTAACTACATTTCAACTCCTTCTTCCCTAAAGACTTTGGGGATTGTGGCCACCAAATTTGATGGTTCAGGATGCACACTGCCCAAAGGCATTGGACTGAGGGACAAGTAGGAGAAGAAACTAAGTCCTTGTTATCTTTTCAAGCCATGAACTTAGAAGAGGCACCTGTTCCCAGTTGCACAGAAGTGCTGTACTGACTAGTCGTCGGCTCAGACAGGGAGTCCTGAAGACCTTGATCTCATTGTCTCAGAAATGCATGCTAAAGGATGCAAAGAGTGCTGCTCATGCCCTAGCAGGTGAAGTCTCCCTCAGAAATCTTCCCTCCCTCTCTGGTCAATCCTGCCCACTCTGATCGCTACTTAACTCCACATGCCCTCAGCGGGCTACAGCTCAATTTTCACATCTCGGTGTCTACCTTTTATGTGTCCTCAATCTTTTTTTTTTTTTTGCACATCTCTGTCCATCCTTCCCACTCATTAGCAAGTGCCAGGAGGGCAGAGAGCATCTTTCCATTTCCTCTGCTTTCGGTCACCCCTGTGACTTCTGACAGAGGACTCTGCCCCAATGGGGGCATAGTTGGTGTTGTTGACACACTGATTCAACAGTTGAAGAGACAGAGACCCTGAAGTTCTGTGCTCAGAGCTAGAAACCGGACCAGTGATCCCTCTTCCCAAGCCCCAGCTCAGGTGGGTATCTTGGGGCACACAAATATATCCACTCACCTCCCTCTGGCTCTGGACCACATTACCTGCAAAATGTTCCTAAGGATTAGAAAGTTCTGGAGAAACTCAGACAATCTTACGGTCTCTCTCTGTGGTGACATAAAGTCCTGGACAGAAGAATTAATAAGTGGCGCCAGCCCTTCACCAGATTAACCTTTCATTATCACTTAGTGAAAGATCGATTAGATTTCTCATGTGCAGTGGCTTAGCAGGAACCTGAGCTGCCCCTGCCCCTGTCCCTGAGGTGTGTTTGGATGAGGCATGGGTGTAAAGGCTGAGCATCTGGGGAAATGGCCTTTAGCTGAGTCTCTGCTACGTGGCTTGTGTGTCCCCTGTACAGCAATGGCTAAGACATGTCTGGCCAACAGCAAGCAGATCCTGCTACTTCTGCCCAAAGACCTTCAACCCTGAGACCCTGGCTAACTGCCTCTACTTCCCCCTTTCAGCCTCGGTACCCCTGCACCTCTCAACACACTCTCCTGCTCCAAAATAAAGCATTCAGGCAGTCACTAAATAGCAGGATTGATGCCTCATCCCCACATGCCCTGGAATGACAATGCATCACCCGTGGTGCATATCCAGACGGAGCCAGATTACGCTCAGGTGGTTAAAAGTCCAGGTCTAATTAGAGTTCCAGGGAATCAAGCCATTGTATTATTAATGATTCTCCAGCAATGTTCTGATTAAAACAGTAATTTTAATAAGCACAGCTCAATGCTAAGTGTTCACTGAGCACCTAATTACATCAGTTATAACTCCAAAATTATTTAAAATTCTGCTTTTTTTCCACCAGACCCGGCATGCACCAAATAAAATAGATACTCAGACAACTCAGTGATTATTTGCTCTAATTAATTTTCTAAGCACCTGTTTAAAAAAAAAAGAAAAGAAAAAAATTATTTGTCTTCCATCTCTCCCAAAATCCCTTTACCCCTTCTAGCTTCCAGAGGTTCTATGACCTTGGTTACTTTTGAGGTAGCCATGGAAGGAGGTCAGGAGTAAAAGCAGTGGGGAAGTTAAAACTCCCTCCCTCTGGGCAAGGGAGGCTGCAAGATTCTAGTCTCCACTGACTGCTCAGGCTGAGTCAGATCCCGAGTGGGGAAGGCGGCTACTATCCTGGAACCAGCTCCTCCCCGCAGCCTGGTCTCCATCAGACCAGCTTCTGATGTCATATGTAACAATCACACTCACATCTCCGGGAAGGCAGAGGTGAATGGGGCAAGAGATTGACCAGTGTGTCCTCACATCCTTCTAACCCATGAGCCACTCTAGTTGAAAAAGAGATCATGTGGCCTGGTCATTCCCTGGGAGGACTCCAGGATTTCAGGAAGAATGTCTACTGAACCACCTGACAGTTTAAAAAAATCACTTTATCGACTGGGCTATGTGGCTCACGCCTGTTATCCTAGCACTCTAGGAGGCCCCGGAGGGTGGGTGGCTTAAGCTCAGGAGTTCGAGAGCAGCCTGAGCCAGAGTGAGACCCTGTCTCTACTAATAATGGAACAATTGGCTGGGTGTAGTCCCAGCTATCTGGGAGACTGAGGCAAGAGGATTGGTCAAGCCCAAGAGTTTGAGGTTGCTGTGAGCTGTGTTGCCATGGCACTCTATCCAGGATGAGAGAGTGAGACTTGGTCTCAAAAACATAAAAAATCGTTTTATCAGTAAGTTATCAGTCTGTACTCAGAAGTAACAGTAATGATTCCCCTGTATTTGTAAGCCTGATACTATAGGATGTCCTGTTGTGGCTTTTACTTGTTGTGACACTCGGGACAACATGCCAGTGAGGAACGGCAGTCACTGACAGCAACTCTTGTGCTGGGGGGACCATCACAAGGCAGCTTTCTGCTGACTCCCTTCAAAATGTTTCTTACTAGTCTCCAGCAGGCTGCTTAGCTTCTCAGCTCACTCTTGGACAATAAAGTCTTCTGGTCACTTAGTCTCAAACAGTCTCAAGTCAGAATTATAATGTCCAGTTCCAGACAACTCTGGACTTGTCTGAAGCTCAATGCTTTTCCTCCTCTTCCCAGGGCATGCTGTGCACTCCTCAGCACTCCTCTGCACTTCCTTTTTCTCACTTACCTTGCCCCAGCTGGGGCTGCTTTGTAGGACGGGGTCAGAGAGTTTCCTGAATGTGGCCCTGGTCACTCCTCAGGAATGAGGATTGTGGCCACGTAGCCTCTTGTTCTTGGACCTGATTGATGTTTCTGACTCTTTCAGGGCTGGGTCCTTCTTTGTGGGCCTTTGGATGCCTGCCCTGCTGGGCTTCTTAGGCTGCAGCTCCCATCAGGTGGGTGGTGTGGCCACTTGACTGCCCCCTCTGCCCTCAGCCGTGATTTTCCAGAAATTCCCTCCAAATGAATGTTCATAGTGACTTTCCAACACCACAACCAGGGAGGCTTCTTGGACAGGTCGTAAAATGCTCCCAGGCCTGTTCCTCCTAGGGTGTCTGCATTTACTGCAAGGGAGCCACTTGGACACCCTCAGCCGCTGCCACGAGAGGTTGGAGGTGGGGGAGAACAAGGTCCCGCCTACACTCAGCCTCCTGAACTCACCATCCTACACACTGAATTTTCTTCCTTCTGTACTTTCCTGCCCACTTCCAAGTGATCCTGCGGACAGGTGACTACATTATAGCATTCCAAGGGCTTCCTCCAAAAATCTCATAAAATCTCCTCTTTTTCCTTCCTTCCTTTTATTTCATTGATCTGGGTCAGGGGAGCCAGTAAGGGTCAGAAGAATTATGAACCTGGATCTTGAGAACTTACTCTGACAGATTGTATGATTTAGTCTACTACCTTACTTTAGAAAGCAGCATTATTGTATTAAGGTTCCTTGGTGGAAGCTTTAAATTTAACATCCAATAATATTCATAAACATGAAACTGAGGCTCACAGAAGTTAAGGGACTTGTCCAGCCCAGTTGAATGCATGAGGCTAAGCCTGGTTCTCTGACCTTAACCGTTATGTCCTTCCTGACACTATAAGCCTCTGCCATGTTATAAACATTAAACAAAAAGAACCTCAAGTTACCTAGTTACCTAATGGATCCTAGCAGAATACCAGGGGCCCTCAGCCACACCTAAAGAACCTTAACATAGTGCCTTCCCTTAAGCAGCTTAAACTAAAACCTGGATCATTGGGCAAGTATGATTAGCTTCTCAGCAGGTATTTATAGACCTATTTTGTGTAAGAAACTCAAGTTGGAGCATATAGGGATATCTCATAAGAAGAAATAAAAGGCAGAGTCCTGGGTAATCTAAAAAGACACACCCCTAAGAAGAGGGTAAAAAGTACATGAGAGTCATGCGAGCTGAGCAAGTAGTTGGATTCTAAATTCAGAGATAGAGGGGACAGAAATTGGTGACAGAAGGCTTCCTGGAGGAGGGACAGCCCAGGGATCTGCTCAGGAGTAGGAGAGGGAAGGACATTTGGATTCGTGGGCAAGTGTGAGTAAGGCATGCAGGCAGGATTGCATCAAGCACCTGTGGAGCCCAGCCTGGCAGAAGGGGGCACGTGCTGAGCACACTATCAGCCCAGGTGGGGAAAAGAGTTTAAAAGGCTAAAATGTTAGGCTGTCTTGTTTGGACTGTGTATTTTATCCAAGGGACAGTGTTTCCTTGTTGTTTTGGACTTTTTGTTTTGCGTTGTCCTTTTTCTTTTTAGCTGAGATCATCAATAGAGAACACTTAGAAGCCTTCCCTGATTGGCACTTTCTCTTTATTCCTATAGCTTTACTACATCTTGGTCATAGTGCTAAAGTTTCCTTATAATTGGGGAGGTTTGACCGTCTTCCTGACATCATTGTGAGTATTTTGGAATCAAGGCCCTATCTGTCCATTCTTTGAACTCAATGTTTACACAGAATACATAGCAGGTGTTTAATACATATTTATTAATAAAATTATCACCTATCAGCAGGAAATGGGCTTAGTATTTTTTAACCTGTACCATCCTTCAAGCCCAAGATGCAGCGTGGAGTAGAAGGACATGCGCTCTGCGGCCAGCCTGCCTGAGTTCCATCCCAGGTCTACCACTTACTGTCAACAAATTCATTAAGCCTCTCTGTGCCTCAATTTCTTCCTCATCTGTGGATAAGTTTTGAGAATATGTGTGATTACTATCGTGGCCATTTTACAAATCAGAAACTGGAGCTCAGAGCTGAGTAACTTGTCCAAGGCTATACAGCTCAGGAATAGAATGGTTGAGATTTGCACCCAGGCGATCTGTCTTCAGATCCATGCCCTCAACCATTGCACCTTCAACTTCCTTGAAGAGAAGGAAAAGGAGGGTACACAGAAGACAACTAGCATGGAAAGAACCAGAAGGGAAACTGAGGAGGCCATCAGCCACTTTCCTGCTGTGAGGGTGTGGGTGGTGGCCAGAGCAGGCTGGCGTAGATACAGATGTGGGACAGATCCTAAAAGAAGCATCGCAAAGCTTCTCCTTTTCCTCCTCTCTATTCTGGTTCCACCCTTCTGGCCGTCCACGAATCACTTTTTCTACTCTTTCATCACTTTTCTTATCAGCCCCTTTGCCCTAATAATTTCCCATTCCTGGAGTTCTCCCAACATCCTCTCATGTTGTGCTTTGTCCATGCTGGTCTCTCCTCATGCCGTTCCTCCATTCCTGCCCACTAGAATATCTCCATGTTTTCAGGACTTGTCACAAATGGATGACACCTTCCTGGTCCTTTCAGCCAGCTTTGAACCTCTTATATGACGTTGTCCCTGCCCAGAGGGTATGCTTCTTTTTTTTTAGCTGGGGTTTGAACCCTCCACCTCTGGCATATGGAGCCAGCGCTTAGTCTGTTGAGCCACAGGCACTGCCCAAGAGGGTATACTTCTTAGGGGCACTCTAAGACCGTGACTCACCCACATTTGTAGCACTGTGAATAGCAACCAACTAATGAGTAAACAAGAAAATGAAAAGGTTATAAATACCAAGTGTATCGCAACCATACAGAGGCCTTTCCAGTTAGAAGCCAAATACACACGAATGTCAATTCACAAGGCCAGGCTAAGGAGCCCATATTGACTGGTCCCCAGGTACAAAGCACTTAGGCCGTGTGGACATTGCTGCTTCTGTGCAATGGTTGTCATCCACTTGACCATCCCTTAAAAGTCCCCAAAGTATCACAGAGACACAGAACCCTGCAAAGCATGGGAGCGTCCCTGTCTCTCACATCACCTCCTTGCCAGGGATGAAAAAGAAAGGAAATTGAAATGTGTCGATGAAAGTGTAGGAGACTCTTTTTTGTTCCTCAGAGATCAAACATATATAGTTATCATCCATCTCTCTGTCTCTCTCTCTGTCACACACGCACACACACACACATCTACTCAATTTGTTGTCCCAGGGAGCTGTGAGAGACAGGAAACTGCTGCCCTGCCCAAGGGAACCAGTCACTTAGCATCCCAAGAAAAGTCAGAGGGTAGAATTTCAGATTGAGTGTGTCAGAAAAATACTCGTCCCACCTGATGAAAAGGAAAGCTGAGAAAAAGTTGAAAAGATGCACTGCGTGGTGTTCGTTAAAACCGAAATTATTTTACCACATGAGGCCTCAATGGCCTCTCAGAATTACACAACAGCTGAGGCCGAGAGGGGGAGGCTAGTCTCAGATGCACCACCCACAGTATAGCTGATCTGACTCTGTCCTTTGTTAGGTACACAGCTATTGACCCAAGTGTAGCACAGAAAGCCCTGGGAAGCTTTAGGAAGTGGCAGTACTCTAGCCACTGAGGTTTACCTGAGGTGAATCCTGGGGCTTGGGATTTGGCCAAATCCGATTACACCTTATATATCATTGGTGGGTTGCTTCCCCATCTGTGGATGACCTGAGAACATCAACCTTGGGTCCCTTTATTTGGAGAAGCAAATTCCTGGGGAGATACTAAGATGGAGGATTAGTTAGTCAACGAGGAGCCCCTGGGAACCTACAAGTATGTACCAATAACCATGGTGGGTGGCAAGATCAGAGCAGGAAGTGCTGTTGGGGACTAAGGGATCTAAGCTGCAGGTTGGTTGGGAGGCAATGCCAGGAACTTTGCCAAAGACAGCTGGTTTTACAATCTTTTTTAGGAGCAGTGGTACCCTAATGACCTCATTTTCCCTATTATAAAAGGATTCCCCAAACATAAATTTCCTGGGTCCTTCTGGGAAAAAACACTAAAGTTGGCTTTGACTTTCTGCTCAGAAAACAGCAAAGATGTGCTCACCCAAAGATCTCTGATCAGCCTCTTCTTGGGCTCCATCCCTTGAGAATTTCCATCCCAAACCTCATCTCCCTAAGATATAGGTGCTTCCAAATTCATAAAAGAATTTGAGATAGCCAGAGTTCCAAACCCTTCCTTTCATGCTCCCTTAGGGACTAGAAGGCAATGGGACCAGAAATCAAATGAGCAAAGTCCAGAGACTAGGGCCTTTGGCAGATGCCTGGCTGTCAGATAAAGTCAAGTCCAATGCGGTAAGGCTAGACTCAGAGACAGATCTGGGAAAATCAGCACTCAAAACCAGTGTGGAAAGAATGAATGAGGGTAAGAGGGTAGGGAGCCTTGCCACTCTAGCCCTTACCATCCTCACTACTCCTGCTGGGATAGGTGAGTCAATGTTGAGGAACTTAGTGGGACCCGGCTAAACCTAGTATCTGGCTCCCAGGTGGGGATCTGTTTTAGTTATTTCTTAGCTCTATTTCCCAGATCCTTCTCATCCCCCATTTCCTATCCCACCTGCTTTCCCTAACTGAATAAATCTACTGTTGTCATGGAGACAACATAGTATCAGCGTCTCTGCTTCTTTGTAGATCCTTCCAAAAATGAGAAGTAGAAAGAGCCCTGCTTCCATCTCCACAGTGTATCTGGCACAGGAGTCCTATTTGAGAAACTGTGGTGTAGTATTTAGGATATCTGCTTTGCCCATGTGGTTTTCCACCCTCTTTGTAGTTTTACTTGGCCCACATTTTACCTTCATCCTTAGGGTACTAAGCTTAATTTGACATCGTGTAGACAAGGATCCTAGGTTTTAGCACACTTACAATGCTGGGATTATGTCATTAATAAGGACAATATTTTGAGGGTCTGTATTGCTCTTCATGCAAATGGCAGACATAATTCTCCCCATATAATAGAAGAGTAAGCTCAGCCCAGACAAGCTAGGTGGCTTGTTCAAGGCCACCAGTCACAGCCTGGCCAAGGGCCCTTTGCAGCTTTCCTATGCAGATACTGCCACCTTCAGTGGGATCTGCAACTAGAGATTGAGCATGGTAACAGCCACTGTTAAGCACCAACTGTAAGGATCTTTGTGTACAGATGTCAAATAAGCTTCAAAAACAACCTTGCGACTGAGTGCGATGGCTCATACCTGTGATCTTAGAACTTTGGGATGCCAAGGCGTGAGGACTGCTTGAGGCCAGGAGTTCCAGACCGACGGGAGCAAGATTGAGACCCTGTCTCTATAAAACATACAAAAATTAACTGGGCATGGTAGCATGTTCCTATAGTCCCAACTACATTAGAGGCTGAGGGAGGAAGATCATCTGAGCCCAGGAGTGTGAGGTTTCAGTGAGCTGGGATAATGCCACTGCACTCCAGCCTGGGGGGAGAAAAAAACCCTTATAAACTTGATAGCATTATTACCATCATTTTACACAGGAGAAAAGTAAAGCTCAAAGAAACCCCCGAACTTTTGTAGGGTCATACAGCTGATAAGCATAGGTTTGAAAGTGAAGACTATGCCCTTCCAGTCCACCTTGTTAGCCAACCCAAAACATGGCCTCTACCAGAAAGCAGGCTTCAGGAGGAGCCACTGCCCGCACACTCAACCCAAGGTGAAATTCCACTGTTTGGGGCCAGAAGTTTGTTTTCCTATTGTCTTCTGTCCTTTGACTCCTGCAAGACCTCCCCCAGGCTTTTGTGAATAAGGAGAAAAAAATGTTATTGAAAAGTTCAACCAACTTTGGACTCCTCTCTCTGAGTGATAGATAGCTTTAATTACTCCGAATTACTCAGCCACTCTACTTTTCTCCCCCAAGTCATTAAAAATAGATTTTCTCTTTGAACTCCACTCCACCCTCAGGTCCCCAGCTAGTCAGGAGTTCTTAGGAGACAGCCCTGGGGTCAGCTTCTGGTCCGAAGGTTACATGTTGCTTTAGTTGCATTCATAGGCTCTGGAGCCTCCAGCTGGTTTTCTGGAGTTTTGTGGCTCCTTTCTTTTATAATGATGTTGATCATGTGACTTTCATAGCTCCTAGGGAGGACAGGCAGGAGGTGGGGCTGGTGTTTATGAGGATTTCCGGGGATCTGGATACATGATCATTGATTTTTAAAGAAATAAGATTTGGCATGATCTGTTCTTTGAAACTATCTTTTACTTTTATTTATATAATATTAGTTGTGTTTTTTTGTGACTTTGGAAAAACAAAGAAGTTATAACTGATGACTTCATACTGAGCCTCAGAGTTAAAGCATTCTATAATAGACATAACTCTTATTTGACAATGTGAACGTTACTTTCTTTGCATTATTATTATTGCCTAATATTTCGATGCAGTAATCGTCTGTTTTCTTTTCTGAATGTATTTATTTTCATTCATTCTTTATGAGGTTTTTGTTTCTAGTCCTTATCTTAAACATTGTTATTGTTATTAAGTTTTAAGCCTTTTTAATTCTGTGAAGGCAAAAAGTGGAAACCTAATAACACGTGTATATGTAAAAATAAAAAAGAAAGAAAGAAATGGATCTGAAACACTGAGAACAAACAGTATGGAGTTCCCTACAATAAGACTGGGAAGCTGATTCATGGAAAGGACCAAAGTCAAAAATGTGGCCCAGAATGTACGGCTGCCTGATACGCCACAGTGATAGCAGCACAGACAGTAGTATCTGTCTTCATTTTAATGATGAGGATATAGAGGCTTGAAGCATAGCTGAGCGCCCAGGGGCACATGGCCCATAACTGGCAAGACCAGGACAGAAACCCCTGTGATCCCAACCCACCCACCCAAGATAACCAAGTAGAGGACTTGGATGGAAAACGTGTGTCCTGCTCGCAGCCTCCTTCATCATCATTCTGATCCTCCTCAGCTTATGAAACAATTTAGCAGGGAATCTTCCACCCTCCCCAGCCTAAATCCCTCGTCACCCTCTGTTGTAACCTCTTTTGCCGTCTGCCTCCTGATTCACCAACTGAATCATTGTTGGAAAACAGAGGGGAGTAAAATAAGCTAAGAGACATGCCGTGGTCAGCTGGATGAACAAAATTGCAGTCTCCAACAGCTTGCTTAGGAAGCAGAAAGATGTTCTTTCTAGGAAGAAGGCAGACCCTGGCAGCCAGCTTTTGGAGCTTCCTTTTAGTCCTCATCTCTGCCTCTACCCTACTGCTCCGGTGTGTGAATCGGATAAGCCTGGTCTTCAGTTTTGTTTTCACCACCTACGAGGCATGTCACCTTGGGCAGGTTACTTAACCTGAGATTCAGTTTTCTAATATGCAAAGTAGGACTAAGAATAGCTCCTGGCAAGGTTGGTGTAAGGACTAAATGAGATAATATATGTAAAACACCCTGCATGCAGTAGGTTCTGGGTAAATAGTAGCTATTGTTATTATTCCTGCTGTTTCGTTCTGTTTGACAGGCTCACTCAACTGTCCAGCTGAGGGGAAGGTAGTGCCAGCCAGGGGCTTGCCAGCCTTCTGGAGGCCTTGGTGCCTATCAGCCCCCCAGGAGGACATCTAAGGGGACTGATCTGGTCACCGCCTCTGTACCCCTCACCTTCATCTGCTCCTGGCAGAGGGAATTTAGATTAAGAATAAGGTGTCGCTTTAGGCATCCAGAAGACAGCTCCTCTGAGGGACAGAGAGAGGGTGCCGGTGTTTTTCTATGGAGACTTGCTGAGACAAAAGTGATGAGAGGGCAGCTCCCATGGCTCAGTCAGCAGAGTACTGACCACATACACCTAGGGTGGTAGGTTCAAACCAGGCCCAGGCCTGCTAAGCAACAACCAAAACAAACTGCAACCAAAAACTAGCTAGGCATTGTTGTGGGCACCTGTAGTCCCAGCTACTTGGGAGGCTGGGGCAAGAGAATCTCTTAAGCCCAAGAGTTTGGGGTTGCTGTGAGCTGTGACGCCATGGCACTCTACCCAGGGCTACAGCTTGAGACTCTGTCTCAAAAAAAAAAAAGAAAAAAAGTGATGAGAGGATGCAGGGGGAGGCATATTAGGAGCTAGAGAGAACCTGGCCCTTCCCCAGGGGGTCCTTCTTGGCCTCTGTGCCTGAAAGAATTAGGCCAGGGCTGAGGACTGGGCTACGCCTCCCGAGGCATCAGCTTACATTTCCCTCCCTATGAGGGCTCTGAACCTTGGTCACCATCCAGTGTTAAGGGGAGGAGACCACCCCAGACTGCCAGGCATAAAATTCACAGGGCTTTCTGTGCTGATTATACCCATTTGCCAAGGTGCTGATAATATTTGATGTAACCCTGTCAAGAAGGAAAACCCCACCCATCCATTCTGTCCCCTGGTGAACAGAAACTGGGTACCAAGAGCTGGAGGGTACAGAGAAGTCCGGCCTCACCTGCCCTCAGGTTGCCTCAAGCCCCCTATACCCAATCTGGACTTCCCCGGGGGTCTGGCTTCAGCCTCTCTCTCTTGGAACAGACTCCTGTGCTACCCCTTCCCTCTTCATCCCTCAAAAGAGCCCTTACAGTGTGTCTGAGAAGAGTAAATGGCCCCAGCTCAGCCACAAAGGATCCTCCCCTTGCTGGCCACTTCCCCACTCCCTGCCAGCCAAGAGTTAAGCCAGCACTTTGGGGGCCTTGTTTCCTGGTGGATCAAATGGAAATCATAGCACATAATAATACCTGTCTTCTCTTCCTCTCTGGGGAGTTGGGCAGGTCAAATGAGATAATGTGTGTGAAAGCATTTCAAAAATGCTAAAACCTTCTCCCAGTGTTGCTGTGATTGTGTTATTGATCTCTGTTCAACAGCAGCCCTGGGAAGACGGCTCTTCAATCTGCCATCAGCTCTGTGTGTCAATGAGTGTCAGGTCTTTTCCTGAAAGCATGTTTGGATTGGGAGAAAAGAGGAGAAAGTGGATCTTTGACCTACCTACAAAGTTGAAGGGACAAGGGGGAGGGACCACTGAGAGAAGGTACAGAGAGCAGGACAGAGGGCCAGGGACCAGCTCCACCAGCCTCACTACGTGCTCTGCCCTGGGGCCAGGGGGCAGTGGGTGAGACCCACCATGTGCTCTAGCCAGGCGTTTGTGCCACCTCCCACCCTGCCACCTGGCTCCCGGCCACTGAGCAGGCCTCTTTTTTTACCCTGGTGTCAGGAACAGAAGACACGTGTGGGGACAGGTGTACCATCTGGCAGTGGGGAGGGCAGATTCCAGGAAAGCAGGGGATTAAATGCTCAGCCTCAGAGGGGCTCCACCAGCTTGGGGAACAGCTTTCCCTTGTTTCTTCCCTCCCTCTGTGTCCTGTTGTTCCTTCTCTCCCTCTGTGTGTCCCTGTGCATGGTTGCATAGGAATCCTGCCGGCTTGTTGAATGTCGAGCACTGGTGCTGATGCCAGATCCCCAGAGGCAAGCCATTCCTCTCTGTCCTCCGACACAGGACTCTTGTTCTACCTCTGTTGTGGCTTCTGTCCTACCATACTGAGATTACCTATTTCCTCAGTTTTGTTCTCAACCAAACCATGGGCTCCAGGAGGGCAAAAAATGTAGCCCCAATGCCTAACAGACAGTTGAGCACAAGGTAAACAGCTTGGCAAATGTTTACAGACTAAATGGGACACAGGCATAATCCAAGGTCAGAATTGGATGGGTCTTTCTGCTTCCAATGTTTCTCCAGAAGAGCCCTCTGGGTGACAGAATTGTGTAGCTCCAGCCAGGTGTCCACATAGGTGGCAGTGATGTAGCATTGACTTTCCGTCTCAAAGCTCACTCATCAAAGGGCACTTGTTTCTATGTCCACCAATGGGAAACTCTTCCATCTGAAGAGTGATGTGTTCATACCTGATGATAATAGCTGTCCAGGGCCACTGTCCAAGATGACAGTCATTGCCAGGGCCTCAGAGGCCTTCTTGGCCTCACCTTGGATGGTCATCCTGTGGGTCTGCTGCATTCTTATAATTCTTCAAAAAAGAGGCTGGATCCAGCAGCTTCCCCCAGGGACTCGTCCCACCTAATAATCTGATATTTCTGAGGCTCACACCCTGTGGATTGCCCATATGCTGAATTGAGAGATGGGGGTGGGGGGAGAAAAACCACTCCAGGCCCTGCTGAGCCTTTCCCATGTGTACCTCCAGCCCCTGATGAATCAGACAAGAGACCAGAGATGCAGGGCCCCAGGGCCAAAGGAGCCAAGAACACAGTGTGAGTCACCTTTAATTAAGAGTATTTCTTAAGTAAATGACTTAATAGGACACTTATATTCATTAGAGGCATAATTACAAGACATATGATCAAGCAGAAAAGAATGTGGAACGTGAGGGTGGAATCCAGTGTGCCGTGGCTCGGCGGTCCCTGGGAGGAAGCCGTGGAGGGGGCAGGAGAGGTCATCCTCCCAATGTGCGATCCCCATCACACACTCGCCTGCCAACCGCCCACCCTCAGATCTCAGCACTCAGAGTGGAAGGGGGAGGAAGGCTTAAGCATAATTAAAATGCAATAATAATAAACAAACACTAATTAAAGCATCCTAGAGTGTCCCATTAAACTCTGAGTCAGCCCTGACAAAGCGCTGCTGATGCGGTGGACACTCTCCAAGAGAAGGCTTCCTTCCCTTCCTGAGCTTCTCAGATAGCTCCCACTCCACCCAGTCCCAGAGCAAGTGTCTTGACTGCTACCTGGGGGTGTATGGCCAAGTGGCCTCTGCCTGACTCCAGAGATTTGAACTTGGTCCTTTATGGACTCAGAATTTCTCCCTGAGCACAAAGTTAAATCTGCAGAGTACCTTTGCCTTCCTTTACACCCCTAAAATTATCCTAATTGCTTCCGTAGCCACCTACACGGAGTGTTATATTTTTTCTTCCTGGCCCGAGGGCCTGGCATTTAAAAAGACTTCCCTAGGGAGCTGAGGTCCTCTATATTAGTAGTTCTCAAACTTTAGCCTGCATAAGGAACAGCTGGAGAGTTGTTAAAGTCCCTTTCCTGGGCCTCATCCCCAGCATTTCTGATTCAGTAGACTAGATTTTCATGTTAAATAATCTCAGAGGTGCCACCAGTGGTGCTAGTGTGAAGACTGTATGTGGAGAGCCACTGCTCCACTTGACAGTCGTGGGGCCACCTCTGGGAGGAGTCTTTGGGCCAAGGAGGAACAGGCTACAAAGCTCAGAGGCATCTTGTGTCTGAGTTCTGGGGTCTTAACAGTGCCTCCCAAGGTCACACACACCTGCCCTTCCAAACTTGCACTGTCCTTCTCTTGCCCTCACACTCATATCTAGGAAGCTCAGTTTTCCTGTGTGGGTTCATGTGGTTCTTTCCTCCTGGAATGCTCTCCATGCTGATAAATATCATTCACCTTTTAAGGACCAGACACTTACTGTGTACTCTCCATCTAGGACAATACTGTCAGATAGAAATAAATTTGGAGCTCCAAGCATGACCCACATGTGTAGTTTTAAGTTTCCTAGCAACCACATTTTAAAACCTAAGAAGAAACAGGTGAAATTAATAATGCATCTTATTTAATATAAAATTTTATCTTTTTACCTTTAAATTTTATCTTGAATGCAACATTTTATCTTTTTAACATGTCAATAAAAAAGTATTCATGTGACATATTTTCCTTTTTTCCCTTTCCATACTAAATCTTCAAAACCCAGCATGCATTGCATACTTACAGGACATCCCAAGTCTGACTGACTAGCCACATTTTAAGTGCTCCATAGCCACATGGAGTTAGTGGCTATTGTATCAAACAGCATAGATGCAGAAGTGTTTTCTCTTTGCTCTGAATTCCCTCAGTCCTCTCTGAATACCTCGCTTAGAACATGCATCACTTTCTTGTTTTTACTGCTAGTCTGTTTGCAACTTGAAGGGGCTAGCCGTGTTTTAATACTGCTGGATTTTTATTCTGAAGTGCCAAGCACCAGCCTATATGATCGATGAATGAGTATAGAAGCACCTGACTGCAGGAGACAGAGAAGGCCCCTGGGAACAGCTGACTTTGAGACTGTCCTCCCAGTCACTGGGACATGTCTTTCCTCTGGTTTGTGTGTGACTTTAAGATCTTAGAGGAGAGAATAATTCAAGTTTTAGGATTCCCCACCTCCCAACACCCCCCCCCCACCTTGCCTGTAAGTTCCCTGTTTCACTTTGCTCGTCAACTCAGTCCAATAAAAAAAAAAAAAAAATCCCACCAGGAGGGCCCAGGAAACGGGAAAAATAGTTGTGCTATTGGTTTCATGTTTGGAGAAGAACAGGGTTTCACTATCTCTGTGGCACTTGGCGTGAAAGTGGGCTTTGTTGCTGGAGACACTGCTCCCATTCAGGGCCCCCTTTCCCAGCTGCTGAGAGCCAGGCTGTGTTTTGACAGACGGGCCGAATGTAATGCAGACAGTTGTTTTAATTTCCAGCCAGATGCAGACATCACTCACAAGGAGCCCGAAACCCAAGAAAGGGAGGTTGGGTGCTGGACTGCTGCTCTCAGGCCTCAGAGGGTGGGTCACAGGGGGCCAGCAGAAGCCCACAAAGCAGTTAGGGTTCCCAATACCCCAAAAGGCTGAGAGTCATCAGGCATGGGAGAGGAACACTGGAAGGTCCCCAGCAGGCACCTGTCAGCAAGGTGCTTCTTGCTGGCATCACAGGCCTCGAGGTAGGGTTCAAAGATTGTTCTGTAAGGAAATTTGAAATGAGTTGGTGGTGGCAATGGCTAGACGTTATCTTTTAACTGTAGAGTAACACAGGACAGAAATTGTAGTTAGCCTCAGGAAGGAGTTAGGTAAACTGTGGGAAATAGAATCCTGGGATGTCAGAAATGGAAGGGGCTGATGCAGCTCTGCTCTGAGGGCAGAGATCCCTTTTACAGCTTCACAGACAAATGTCACCTTGACTCTGATTATGCATCCCAGTGACGGGCATCCTCTCGGGAAACCAGGCTGTTGTGTTATTGGACAACCCTGACTTTCTTATATTGAGGTTCCTGAAACTCCTCACCCACACGTCCTATTGTAGCCACTCTGCAGCCCTTCAAACAGCCTCCGGGACTAACTGGAGACTCCTCTTCTTTGGGCTGAGAAAATATCCTAGGTCCTTCCTCTTTAGGGCAGACCCACAATCTGGGTCCCACCCCATCCTGGCTACCCTCCAGGTAAGCAGCAGCTCTCATACATCAGGTTGCAGACAACTGAGCTTGGTCAGGTTGCGGAGACCTCCCCGGAGTGACCCAGCCTCCTTCGACACTGACACTTTATGTAGCCCATGATCAAATTAGCTCCTTTAGTTATCACATCACCCTGCCAGGCCATGTCAGACTGAGATTCAGTGCAAACGCTCAGGTTCTTGCACTTGAGCTATTTCAAACCAGGTATCCCCCAACCTACACTTAGAGTATCAATTTTTTAAGCCGAATTGCAAGATTTTACAATTTTATTTCCCTGCATTTCATATTTTTATTACTAAAGGGAAGTTAGGTTTAAAGCTCATCATGTCACTCACAGAAAAGCCTTGTACGAAATGATAAGTGTGATGATGTGAAAAAAAGCTGTTCTCCTCCCTCCACACCCAGTCCAGGTACCCCTATGCTCAGCCGCTTCCTCCCAACAGGTTGTATTGGTCGCCCCTCCTCTGAGCCCCCGAGACCTGCAGCTCTCATGCCAATCTCATGCAACAGAGACTCAGCACAACAGAGAGTGACTCTTGATTTGTAATTACCAACTCCCCCTGGGCTGCAGGGCTCTGTGAGGGCAGGATCTGTGTGCTGTGTGCTGTTGTTTCTCCACTGCATAGTGCCAGAGCATCCACGGGGCTGACATCTGATAAACATTTGCTGAATGAACAGTGTTAGGCTCCATCCGGAACCTCTCAGAAGGATGCAGTCAAGGTGTCTCCCTCATATCCTTTGCCCCCTGCCAGAGGCAGAGCACTGTGCTGCCGGACTGCAGGTTATGTTTTCATTTGAACTCGCACATCTGGTAGGTGGGGGACCTCTGTGCCCTAACAAGTGAGAACCCATTCCCAGCCCGGCAAATGTTTTTACGGCACAGCAGCGTCCTGCCCCGGCCAGCAACAGATACCTAGGACCTATCAAATGGAACACTTCAGTCCTCTGATCCCCTTGCCCAGCCTTCATTGTCGCCCATCCTGTGCAGGGAGAGGTGAATAATATCCAAACAGGCCCAGCTCCACTCTGTCTCCGCAGGGCCCCCCCGGAAAGCGGGAGGCATTTCAATCGCAGCACCATCTGGGGGGCAGGGTCTCCATCTGCAGATTCCCACTTTCCAGGCAAGACAGAGTCATCCAGGCAGCTCTTTTCTGTGGATGTTCCCATTTAGCCAGACTTTTCAAAGGATGGGAGATTTACTAGAGAAACTGAATGCAGACATCAGAGAATGGGATAATTGGATCCAGGTGGTATATTTGGTTGGCTATAAAGAGTCTGTGCCATACGATGAATATTATTTGATGGGAAAAGTTTTTCTTCTTCCTTTTTAAATGTTTTCTGAGCAGGCAGGATATCTCAGCCCAAGCCCAGCTGAAAGCTCTTCAGAGATGAGTTTGTGCCACTCAATAGCCTTTCAACAGAGTTAACCATTTTCAGCACTTGCCACTGGCTGCCTGGCACTCTAGAGGAAGTTAGTGGCAGGCAGAAATAGAATGGAGGATTTTGCTCTACCTCTGACAAAGGCGAGAAGTATCAGGCCTGCCACTCAGAAACACATTCTGCTTGGTTATACCTGCCTTATTTGGGCAAAGAGATGAGAACATTGAGGCCACGGATTTGCCCCCCACCCTACCCTGTGCCACCTCTTTAGGGGAGGTAGCAGTGTAAATCTGGGTAGATGTAGGTCTATCTGACGCACATCTGCTAGTTGTCACAACCTAACCTTACCACACCCTCTTTCCTCTCTCTGCCAGGTTACCAGGGTCCCAGTGGAGTCATGTGAACAGTACACGACTTGTGGGGAGTGCCTGAGCTCAGGGGACCCTCACTGTGGCTGGTGTGCCCTACACAACATGTAAGTTGAGGTGTCCTGGAGAAGGGCTGGGAACGCAGAAGACCAGGGGCCTTCCTGGGGTCATGGATGTGACCATAGTTTGCAGAGAGAGAGGAACTGTCCTTATCTGAACAAGAATTCTAATTGTGGCTCTAGTGTTGAGGGCAAGAAGAGGCAGAAAGGCATTAGTGGGAATTCCTTCTGAATGCAGATAGGAAGGCTTTGCCTCTCTCTCTTCCATGTTACTTCCAAATTCTGCACTCTCAGCTGCTCTAAAGCAATGTGCCTAATATCCTCATGTCATTGAGAGAACTCACACGGAAGCTATTGAATCTCTAGGCTTTCCCAAAACTTTTCAGTGGACCCTGCAATAGTTGCCTCCACCAAGAGCGGGCAGATGGTGGCACACTGCATTTGGGAGCTCTGGACTCCAGCTTACAGTGATGTGACCCTGAGTGGGTCCACTGACAATTCCAGCTTCCTCTTCCCCCTTGCTAAATGGGTAAAATGCCTGTTTCACAGGTGAATTGTGAAGACTAAATGAAATAATAAATGCTTTGGAAATAAGGAAGCCCAGAAGAGGCTACACAAATCAAAATAATTATTATGGACCCAAGATCCTTGGGAGGACCCTTCTGGCCTCATTATTTCATGAATCCAAGAAGTCTACATCTCACTCCATCTGGCCTCACCCCTGCCATTGAACACCAGCTCAATAGAAATGCAAAATCACACTTAAACTTTCTAATTTGAAGAGCCCCAGAGGGGGAGAAAAAGTGAAAACCCTGAAAGGCAGGCGCTGGTTAGGAATTCTGTTGCCCAATAGAGTTGGAAACTCCGTGGCTCTGTGCCAACCAGCAAAGCATCTCCATGAAATGCACTGGGTTTGGGGTGGAGGCGGAGGCAGAGGGCCAGAGTTCAGGGTCCTGCACAATAGCTCTTGGCTTGCAGCCTCTGCAGCAGGTGTTGGGAGGGCTCTGGAGGGAGGGAGAGAGGCTGGTGCCTCACAGATGCAAAATCTGGACTGGAGTTGAGCCCGTGAATACCGGATTACTGGGTACCCTGCTTGGGTTTTAGAAGTAAGAGATTCCTTTAAAAGTTTTCCAAAGATGCTCCAAAGATGTTCTGAGACAAACCTGGACATCGAGTCTCCATTTAGGTCAGACAAGTGGTAATTATGCTGATGCCATCCACATTGCACCTCAGGAATGGCAAAAAAGAGGGGTAAATTGGGGTTCCCTTCAGTGAGGTGATTCACCAGCCAGCCTACAGGCTCTCTCCTCACGAATTTCTTCCTCTAAAGAACTTGACAGCAACCCCCCACTCCCAGTTCAGTGAAAGGCATCCCTGCTGCAGTCACGATCACTCCAGCTACACCACTTACTCCCCACTGTTATCCTGTCTGCCTTCCCAGCTTCAGTGCCTGTAGCATTTCACCCATGAATAGCACACCAAAATTACAGATCAGGGATTATCATTTATTCAATAGCAAAGACATCTGCTTTCCCTAACTTATCCTAACACCTATAGATCTTTCGGTACTGCCTAAGTCTTCTCAGCTGCCCAGACCAGCCTGTCGTCCTCCTGTTCTAGGTCAGCTGTAGCTGCTAGAATAACTGAGCTAACAGCTGGCCTAGACCGAGAATCCTCCCTGCCTACCAGGGGCACTCCTGTCCCAGCTACTCTGTCTCCCAGAGGTTTCTCTTTGGCTGGTTATTTGCATCTTCACCAGACCTTCCTGCAATACCCTCCCACCTGTCACCAGCACCCTGCCTTGGCAACAGGAGAATGAAGAGATGGGCAACCTCCAGCTCCCAGGCCCACACTCGCTGGCCTCTAGAAGGAAGGCAGAGGGCTGAGGAGGATTGTGAAGAGCTAAAGGGTCTGGGGGGATTTGAAACCTTCCTGTCTCTGCTGTATGCCTTGCTCTTGCAAGTGTGTTATTGTCTCCCAGGCTATTTATCTCTGTTAGGGCTGTTGCCATAAATAGTATGATAAAAAAGAGCCATTTCAGTGAGTCAATGAGATAAAGGCTCCAGTCAAGAGCTCACTTTAGAGCTATCTTAAGGATTCACTTAAACCTCAATAATTCTTTTCTTTGACAGCATTCATATTTAGATCCATTATGTGCCTGGAAAGGAAGAGGGGGAGGGAGGGCTTTTGGGGGAGTTAGAGGGAGAATCACTGCTTGATTGTAGAATCTGGTAGTGTCCTGGTGGCTATTTGGTTTGGAGTCTTCCAAGTCCTGGAATGTGTTCCCTCGTGACAAGGCCAGGCAGCAACTTGAAGCTTCCAGTTGCTGGTGTCCCTGCCCACCTGCCACTGTGGGCAGAGGAGCCTCGCGTCAGAGGTGAGGGTGTTGGGAGAAATGGCTGTATGAGCTTTCTGACAGAGGCAACCCTGGCTGTGGCTCCTTGTCTGTCTCTCTGTCTCAAGGCATTATTTCATGACACAGACATTTACTTAAAACATACCATGTGACAGGTAGAATATCCCTATGAATAAAACATGGCCACTGCCTTCAAAGAGCTATTAATCCACCCCCAAGATCATATACACACTGTCCCCAAAATAAGACCCTTTCATATTTTTTAAAAATTTCTCTGAAGAGGAATAATATTAATCATTATCATCATTATTAACATTAGTATTATAAGGGCTAACACGGACATGGCACCTCCAGTGTGCTGGGCCATTTTCTCCTCACTAACACCTTCAATTCTTACACCACCCCTATCAGGTAGAGAAGGTATTATCATCCTCCTTGTTGTATACAGGTAAGGACACTGTGACAGAGATTAAGTAACTGTCCCAAGAGGTCACAGTGGCAGGTACCGGGCCTGGGGTTAGAACTCAGGCATCCTGGGCAACATTCATGTGCTTACCTACACTGGGCTGCTCCTCAGGCCCCCCAGACTCTCCTCCCCTGCTCATGTCAGCATCCCACGGTGCTATCAGGAGTTATTCTTTCTGTCTACACTGCATCTCTCATGTTGGGGATTAATCCTTCTTCCTTTCAGTCTGTCTTTAGCCACTATAGAACCATCCAGGAGTCACCAAAGCCCTCTGGAGCACAGTGAAAAGGAGACTCCTCTAAAAGTTTTCCCAAGGGAATTTCCACAGAGAAATTCATCGGGAGAAGACAAGCCCCAGGCCTCAGGGCAGCAAACGCTCTTCCTGCACAGGGGACATTGGATCCAAACAGATGGGTCCCAAAGGCCTAACCTCTTGTGAATCTGTGTTTATGGCAGGTGCTCCCGCAGGGACAAATGCCAGCGGGCCTGGGAACTTAATCGATTTGCTGCCAGCATAAGCCAGTGCGTAGGCCTCTCAGTGCATCCCAGCAGCATCTCAGTATCTGAGCACAGCCGCCTGGTAAGTAACTCACCCCAGGTTGGGGGGAGGCCACTGGGGTGGTGAGAGGGAGCACGGAGTATGCAGCTGTGTGGGGGTGCTCCTTTAACACTGGCACAGGGATCTGTGAACTGGTCAGATTTTAAATGCTCTAGCGAACCTATGCTAACTTCTTTCATAAAGGGCACAGTCATTATCCAGCCTCCTTCAAATTCATTACCCATTGATCTGCTTTGTAAATCTAGATTTTGTATTTAGTAACAAACATCTACTACATAATGTAATCTGATACCGAATAACAACACATTCTTTAGTATCCGCAGTCTTTATAAACCTCTGCTGGCTACGCTTTCTCGCAGAAATATGTAGGTTTCCTTTGTGTGTGTATGTGTGTGTGTGTGTGTGTGTGTGTGTGTAAGAAATAGAATAAAAGAGACAGAGACAGAGCCTCAATTTGAAGTCAGTATGTGTTTAAAGAGAATATTAAAGAGAATAAAATAGCCCTTAACTACTTGTCAAGGTACAACCCAAAATATTTCTTATCCTCAGGCCCTGTGCTATTATTTCATTCTGAAGGTTTTATGAGCATTCATGAATGTTAATTAGTTAATGAACCTTCTAAAGTTTCCTTTCATTCCTCCCCACCAGGAGGTTGTGATTTCAATGGAACTGAGAGAATAAACAGGGGAGTTTGTACCTAATTTTCTTAGTCCCACAGATAGAAAACTGGGGCAGAGATTCAGTAGCAAACAAAATGTATGGAAAGGCTAGATGATGCCTATTGTTACTCAGAATACATACTATTGGTAGAAAGACAAAGGGAAGCCTCCATCATGATCCTCAACTTGGAGGCTGCAGGGGCATTATCACCCTGAACCCTAAGGGCACAGCTCATGGCAAGAGGGAGCTGGTTGCATTTTGTATGTACGCATTCAAATAACATTTAGATGTTGTATTGTGGTAATTGAGTACCAACTCATTTAAAAGTACACTAATTCAGAGCAGCTTTTTGCCATTAAATATTTGGTCAATTAACAGATGCTTCTAAGAGTCTGTGCTATTTTGATGATTACAATATTTGTACCATTGAAAGGTGGCTCATACGTAAAGTCCTAGTGCTCTGGGAGGCTGAGGTAGGAGGATCACTTGAGCCAGGAGTTTGAAGATGCAGTGAGCTACTATGATGCCCCTGCGCTCCAGCCTGGGCAACAGAGACAGACCCTGTATTAAAAAAAAAGAAGAAGAGGAAGGGTGGCGCCTGTGACTCAAAGGAGTAGGGTGCCTCCCCCATATGCCAGAGGTGGCAGGTTCAAACCTAGCCCTGGCCAAAAACTGCAAAAAAAAAAAAAAAAAAAAAAGAAAGAAAGCAAAGAAGAAGTATCTTCAAACATGAAAAAGCCAGAAACCGGCTCGGCGCCTGTGGCTCAACGGGCTAAGGCACAAGCCACGTACATCTGAGCTGGCGGGTTCAAATCCAGCCCGGGCCCGCCAAACAACAATGACGGCTGCAACCAAAAAATGGCCGGGCGTTGTGGTGGGCGCCTGTAGTCCCAGCTACTTGGGAGGCGGAGGCAGGAGACTTGCTTGAGCCCAGGAATTAGAAGTTGCTGTGAGCTGTGATGCCAGAGCACTCTATCCAGAGTGACAGCTTGAGGCTCTGTCTCAAAAAAAAAAAAAAGCCAGAAACCACTAGCCTAGGTGATCAGAACCCATAGGTCAATGATTTTCAACCATTTCAGCCACAGCACACTTGTGCACCATGACAGGATCTTAGGTGTGCCATGAAATTTTTTAAAGACCATTAATTAAATTATTATCTAAAGAAGTTCAGAACATGGAAAGTATGTTCTTTTTTTTACTCTTTTATTTGATCAACATAATTTAAGCGTACCACAGAAGTCTTAACTATGGGCTCAATGTGCTGTGAGATAAAAAAGGTTGAAAAACACTGCACTAGGTAATAGCAGACATCAAGCTGTTGGCCACTTCTCTGATCACCTGAGCTCCTCAGGAGCATACTGAGCCACTCTGGAGTACTGCAAAGAACAGAGAGTCCAGAAGCAACAGAGAAGGAGAGACTCTAGGTGACCCACAGGCTTGAGAAGCAGCCTCTGAGTGAATGAGAGGCAGGGTGAAAGATAGCTATCTTCTACCAGTTTAATGAGCTCCTGGGAAGCCTGCAGATTGGTGACACTTACTCTCCCATGAGCCAAGGTCAAGGGTTGACTGTGAAGGGCCCAGCTCATGATTCACGTTTAAGCTTGCATGGTGCCTTGCGATTAATGTTCCTGTCAAAGTGAGCAGGAGCTGAAATAGAATAGGGTATTTTTCCCTCTAGTATCCCTACTCTTCAGTGTACTCTGATGCTGGGAAAAATTAAAATATCAGTTAATAATAATATGAATGAAGATCATTGACCCTGCACACCATTGAACAATTGACTGTAATTGTTTGGCATCCAAACTGGAAGATCTTTCTTTTATGGATGAGGTCAGGGGAGATCAGTGAGAAAGTGCAGGTGGACAGGGCTGGGCCTGGAGCCCTGATCCCCTGAGCTTTCCCAATAGCATCCTCAGTTTGCTCCTGAGCCTCTTTGCTCTTCCCCACAGCTCAGCCTGGTTGTAAGTGATGCTCCTGATCTGTCTGCGGGTATCTCCTGTGCCTTTGGGAACCTAACAGAGGTAGAGGGACAGGTGTCTGGGAGCCAGGTCATCTGCATCTCGCCTGGGCCCAAAGATGTCCCTGTCATCCCTCTGGACCAAGGTAAGATGTATGTGCTATGAGGGTGACATGCTAGGGGCCCGCTCTACCATGGTGAATTAGGGACACAAGTGCCAGGCACAGAAGGGGACTGGCCAAGTCTTCTTATACCAAACACTCATATGGGCTTATGTAGCGTATTTTGAGTTTGAAAGCAAACTGTCATGTCCGAAAGTGAGTTTCAGAAAGAAGGAAATGCCTTGTTCCCATCTTGGCTGCAGAGCATGCAGAGTCATTCCAGACTGCCCACCCCTTCTGGGAGTGGCCTCCGTTGATGGTTTTCTATTGTGTCCTCTCCACAGAACTGGGGGCACTGGCCTAAGATTTCTAAAATTTTTTCAGTAACTAAACAAGCCTGACTAAGCCAAGGGGTTCCATTGAATGTGTTTCCTTCCTTCCTCCCAGCAGGGACTATCTGGGTCTGAGGGATGGGCTGATAATCACCCACCCTTCTCTGGGAAGAGATAATTTTGTGCAGGTTGTATGTGCTGTCTGTGCCCCAAGAAAGCCCTAAGGTGGCTTCATGATTTACTCTTTACCTTCAGGCTGTCCTCTGGTCCCTCAGTTGTCACTTCAATCTAATCTTCTTTTTTTTTTTTTTTTTTCTTCCCAGACTGGTTTGGGCTAGAGCTGCAGCTGAGGTCCAAGGAGACAGGGAAGATATTTGTTAGCACTGAGTTCAAGTTCTACAACTGCAGCGCCCACCAACTGTAAGCATTTGTAACAGGAGTGTTCTGTGGGTCTGGATGTGAGTGTGGGGTTTCTCTCCCTCAACTCTCAGCTGCTTTAGGACAGGAATCATGTTATAGTCACCTCAGAGAGGGGCCTGGCCCGTTGTTCAGACAGAGAATACTGGGCATAAATATTACTATATTAAACTGAACAGTATTTGTTCTCCGTTGCCTGTGATCTCATTTAGTTGTCCTTGGCTCCCACTCCAACATACCACCCCCAACTCTCAAGCCAAGGCAGTAAAAAGAGGGTCATGGCCCAGAAACCATAAGAAAAGCTCTCCATTGATGTGTCTTTGAAGGTAGAGATGGACAGCGAGTGGAGTTTGGACATGTCATCCCATAATCAAATGAAGGACTCTGAGGAGGGAGTAGGCTAGTAGTGTGCAAAGTTACCCACAGAGCAGATGCGAGCAGAGTATCCTTTCTCAGCACACGATAAAAGGAGCCGAGCTGGGCAAGGGGAGTGGAGGCTTTAACTCCACCATTTTCCAAATCTGTTTTTCAATTTTTCAAAAAGGAAGGGGAAACAGACAGCCCAAACAAACCACCAGCCTCCAGTGAGGTTTGAGTTCAGCAACTGCTCTTACCCGCCATTTCCAGCAGCTGAGTGTCTGCCAACTGGTGGCCTTAAGCTATGAGATCCTACAACTGTGTAGGAAACTGGGAGCATTTCACAAGGAAAAAGCAGGGTCAGAAAGGGAGGGGAGAGAGACCACTACTTAGTTTCTGTTCATCCTTTCTGGAGGAGAAACTGAGACTTTCCACAGAAGCTGGGAACTCATGCACCACTTGGTTTACAAAAGGGAAATACAGGTCTCTATCATAGAGTCACATAAAGGTCTTCAGACCAATGACCCTAGACATTCAGTGAGGGGGAAGGCCAAACAACAGCTTCATACCAGAGGGAGCAGTAACTGGGGACATCCTATGGACTGTCCTTACTATTGCCCAGGTCAGCAGCCACTCGAGATCTACATCATAAGCAGAACTCTGGGGGCATCAAGGTCTACAGGGTCCAAGTAATGGGCACAGGGTTCAACAATTACAGCTAAGCCCTAAAGGAATATTTGGCCACTAAAATAGATACATGAACTAGTCCCCCTTTGCCTCCTTTTGTCTGATCTTGAGCTTCATGATCAGGATAATCTTTTGGAATTATAGGGTCTCTATATGTATAGTAGTCAAGAAAAGAAACATATCTGAGTCCCCTTGCGGACAGAATCAACTGAATATGTGCTAGGAAAAAAGACAGAACAAATGTCAAAAATGGCCTGGAGGAAACAATGCTGGGCAGAAAGTAGCTGAAGCTGAAATGGACAAAATTGCCCGCTAACCACTGCATTCCAATCCCAGCTAACCCTGCTCTGGGATTGCCATCATCTTAGAGAGAGAACTTCTCCCTTCCTTCTCAAACTCCAGCATGGTGATGAGGGAATCCATTGCTTGTGAAAGCACCCTCTTCTCCATGGCAACCAGTGTGATGTCACCACCTTCAAAGATTCATTGCTATAGCAACAGAGATGCTGTCACAGGCAGCAAGTTTGAGCATGAAAAAAACAGTTTTCCTCAACAGCAAAGATTTTATTTTATCTCCAAACACTATCTTACCCTTCTCTACTGACACAAAATTGAGTGTAGACCTCCCTTTACAGAGGATAAGTACAACAATGAAGGTCTCAACATTAGCCAGTTGAGACCACGTCAAGAAGATCCATGTCTGGCTAGAGCCCCAGTGAAATTGTCCTTAGGTCCTTGGCCCATTCTTGCTGAATTGTAAGATGATAGTAAGAACAAGTCAATTTGACAGTACATGAAATAACATTTGCCTAATATTAGAAAATAACTAGTTTGGGGCACATACAGGAGATAAAAATGATTTTCATGGAAGAGGAAGTGTGGATTGGTTAGCACACCTATTACACTATGACCTGTTAGCCAGTGAATTCTGGATGGACCCCAAATGCCCAAGTGTAATCAGCACCCTACCAGGTGGCTCAAGACTGCAGACCCAAGCCTGTCCATTCCAGATTGATCAGTCTAGTGACTACAGCAGGGAAGCTGGTAGGGAAGAGGAAGACCACCCCTACCTACAAAAGCTATTTCCATTATAATGGTCTGATCATGCACTGGAGCCAAAATAATATACACAGCCTCCCAGTGAAACTGAAAGGAAAGAAGTACTCACGTTGGCTAGAAAGACATGTGCCACACACAGATCCTATTGTTCCATACCTGGACAACTAGAGGAGTGGGACAAAGTTATCATTTATTGCTGTTAGCTCTCCCAAGTTCAATAGCGCAGGTGATATGAACCAATTGTTAACACTCTGATGTTATTTAAAAGGGTGAAATAACAGGTAATTTAAGCACTTGAAAATAATACTCACATTTAGCATTGTACTTTTCGAAACCATTTTCTGTACATTATCTCATTTGACACCAACCAGCACTGCAACATAAAAAGGAATATTTTATTACAGACAGATGAAGAAATTCCAATTCAGAGGGTGAAGTGACTTATTCAGGGTGACCCAAGGATGGCAGCAATGGCAAGACTGGAATTAGACCTACCTAATTTCTACCCCTATGCTCTATTTTATAAGTGATGATATGTTGGTAAATGTTAAACTATCAGCAATCGGGGAAAAACCTAGTTTGCAACATTGGCCATTTCTGTGGTGTAAATATTTCTACCATAGCTAATTTCAAGCCACCAACATGTTGTTCACCTCACAAAATTCCTGAAAATATTATCAACTCTGACTAGCCGGTACAGGCCAGCCACAGCACTCCACTACTTTATAAGTTCATTATTTCCACTCTGGTCACATTTTTTTTTCCAATTTCCTGGTCCCATGAACATCTTGGATGGGGAATTCACAATTCTCAGTGCTAGAGGATGACCTACCAGTCTGCTATCCTGAGTGTGAAACTAGGCTTTCAACACAGAATTAAAGACTTCCATCATGACACAGCTGCCCGACCTGCCTTTACCTTCCCTCTCTACTCCCTTTTCTTTGCCTCTTACTTCCTCTGTCTTTGCAGGTGCCTGTCCTGTGTCAACAGCGCCTTCCGCTGTCATTGGTGCAAATATCGTAACCTCTGCACTCATGATCCCACCACCTGCTCCTTCCAAGAAGGCCGGATCAATATTTCCGAGGTAACGAGGGCTCACCATGACATAGTAATGTTCACAGTGAATCTGAGCAGTCTCTCCCTTTTTAGATGGTCAAACTAATGTCTTGGCCTTCTCCTTGCCCTGGCTCCTCTTTGTTCTCTTGCTAGAGATTCTACATGTTAGAAACCCCTGTTATTATAAAGCTAAAAAAAAAAAATGGCAGAAAATGACCTCAGAGGCAGAGGCTATATCTACTAGACTCCTAAGACTCTATCTATTAAAAAAAAAAAAGCTTGAAGATAACTGGAGGTTGACACTAAAAGCTTAGGGGAAACATATCCAACCAAACAGACTCCCTGATCTAGAAGAGTATAGTGAATGGCATTTGTTCTTTGAGTTTAGCTCTTTGCTTAACTGCAGACACTGTCTAGTTCAATAAAAAATTCACTCTCAACCATTCTCTCTTCCAACTCTAAAATTCAGTGATTCTTTGACTCTGATGTAGGACTGGGTGGGTGGCCTAGTAAGAGAGAGAAATTCAGCTAGTTAAAAGAACCAGGCATTGCTAAAAGTGTTATATATTATATAGTTGAAACTCCATCCCTAAAGCCTAACCCACCTTTGTTATCAACACAGTGAAGTATCAGTTGCTTATCTTTTCAGTGACTGTTCCATGCAATGATTATTCACTGATGCTGACTGTCGTACATATTTATAACATGTTTCAGGGCAGTGAAGCCCGCTTGGACAGTTTCCCATTCTTGTGTGTAATGCTTTTCATGCCCCAGGATGGCCAGTTGTGTTAGGACAACTATTGAGACCATATGTATTCGTAATAATGCAAGTCTACATGTACACATCTTTTCCTCTTGTTCTACTTTTAAAAATAAAGTAGCAGTGTAGCATTTTCATATATTGCTGCATACATCTTCCTCTTGCACTAGCCTACAAGCTCCCTGAAGGCAAGGACTATATGTTATTTTTAAAGCCTCAGTGTCTTATTCAGTGACTATTTGTAGAATATAGTCATGGAAGAACAGATAAACCAATGACTTCTCTACCCAAAGTCATTGATGGGACTTGTTTCTATTTTTCTAAGATTTCAAGAAACTGTGTTGCTTGTGTCTCCTAATCTTGATAGCTATGCTAGTTGCTTCCATGTCTAAGCTTAAGAAAATAGACCTTGAAAGATTTCCCAGGACATACTCATGGCCGTAAGCGCTTCTTAATGCATGAGTTTCTGAAACAACATGCATTATGGTCAGTCAGAAAGGTGGAATTTGCCTGTCTTGAAAAGAAGAAACATAGATGGTCCCAGTCGATGGCATTTTAGACAGTCACATCTTCAGCATAATGGAATCAGGCATCTAGCGCCCTGGGAACCTTTCAGAAAAAGGATTTTCCTCCAGCCATTTGGGGAGCTTTGATAGCAGCTGTCCTGAAAGCACTATGCTGGTCTCAGTGGGCACTGGAAATTAAGTCCAACCCTGAAATTCTGGGAGGGTATAAAACTGCTTTCAGACCAGTATTTTCCCTGAGAGATAAAGGCCCAAGAGTCCAGGTGGGGACAGGGAGGTTGCCATAACTTGGGAAGAAAGGCTACGGGTGGTAGGTGGGCCAGCCTTGGGAGGCCTGATCAGGGTCAAAGGGCTCCACAATGAAGAGTGGGACATAGAGTCTCAGACACTGCCTCACATGAGCAACTTCTGAACTTCTGAGCTTCCTAATAAAGTGATGGAAGAGGCCCCCAGTGCACAGAGAGAGGCTGTTTGCAGACCTGGACGGGCAACAGCAGCTGCTGCCTTCCCTTACAGGACTGCCCCCTCGGGCAAGGGAAAGCACAGCCAAACCTGAAAGCCACCTGCATGCAGCTGCAGCAAGGGCAAACAGAGTGTCACACGGAGCAAGACAAATAAACTCTGCCTGGGTGTGTGTGGAGGAGGCCTGGAGGCCTGAGCCCTAGCGGGCTAATTGGAAACAGGCCCAGGCTCCCTCACACTGTTTAGAAGTCACTGAAACACGGCCCCTTCTCAGCCATGGGTGAGAAGCTCAAACATTCCAGAGAGCTAGTCCAAGAGAAACCGTTGCCTCCCTGCCACTCAGGATAAATTAATACCAAAGGAACTCTGGGGGACGCCTCACCTCCTTTTTTTTGCAGTTTCTGTGTTTGATGTCTGTGCCTTGGGGTTATCTCCCCTCATCTCCCGATCACCCTGGGTGGGAACCGGTGGACGTGGCATGGCTCCAGGGGCAGGTTCTCTTGAGGACTGAGAGGGAAGCTCACACTCCATTCGGCTCCCAGTTTTGCTCAGGAAAGGAAATCAAATACAGATTCCAAGCGAGGTTGCCAGAGCCACTTCCTATAGTCTTCCTAAAATGCTGCCTTAGCTCTTAGCTGCAGATGGCTATACACCCCTTCCCAGAAAATAGCTCCCAGGCCCTGCTTTTTTTTTTCTGTCCAAAGATCTGTTTTAGGGGAACCATACTCCCCAAAATTTGAGGAATAGCAAAGGTGTCTCGTGCCTCCTTGGCTAAGGTTTTTCTTACTCTATCTGGAGTCCCTTCTGATGTTTGCACGCTGTTTGGAGGGCTGGAAATCGTTTAGCTGTCTCTTTGGGGTTCCTAGAATATCTCTTTTAGATTTCCAGTAAGCCTCCTTTCCCAACTTAGAATCAAAATTTTATGTCTGTCTACTTCCTAGAAACAATATATAACTGATTAGCTCCATTGACTGCTATAGCAACATTAATGCATCACACAATTGTAATTCTTTTGCATGTGGCAGGAGTTGTCAAAGTGTGCCTACTAGGGACCAGCCGCTCCATCATAACCTGGTAACCCATTAGAAATTCAAATTCCTGGGCCCCATCCCAGGTGAGGCTAAAGATGAAGAACCACTGACATCTGGCATTTCAATTGATTCTCGCAACAGCCCTGCAGTTTCTCATAATTCATATTTGACATCTGTAGTAACCGAGATGCTAAAAATTTAGGTTTTTTGCCCAAGGCTACAGAGAACTCAAGCATCCAAAAAAGATGAGTACAGTATGCTTTCTCCAGAAAATCAGGGCCTGGGAGCTTGTTTGTTTCCATGGCCACAGCAAAACTTGCTGGCCTGACTTCAATCTGGCCCTTTGCTGTCAGTTGTGAGGGCTTAGGGTACGGATGGGCCAACACAAATCCATCTCCACAGATGGAGAAACTGCCCACAGAAGATAGGTCAGTAGTGCCATTTCCAGATTAAAAAACAGCCAGCATATGAGGTAAATGTGCCCACATCTTTCCAGAAGGCTGATGGACCAGTGCCCGTGGTTAGGCTTGACAATGAAGAACAGCTGTGCTGGAGTGAATGCAATTCCAAACTAAAAGTATTAGTAGTTAACATTTATTGAGTGTTTATTATATATGCAGCTATATATCTCATTTAGTGTTAGCTGCTCTATGAAGCGGATTCTATTTATGGATAAATAAACTGAGGCTTAGATAAATTACATAATTTTCCTATTCTGTATCAAAGGAATACAGAAATCAGGATTCAGAGTCAGTTTTCCTAGCTGGCCTCGAATAAGTTGAAGTCCTCTTGTCCTACACACACACACACACACATATACACACGTAATATGCAGTAATATTAACAATTGTTAATCTACCTTATTGCCACTTAAAATGTATTTTCATATTTCTTTTTCAAGCAATGTAGATTTGTCAGGTATTATTTGCACTATTTTGTAGATGAGGAAACTGAATTTCAATTGGGCCATCTCTCAACCTCTCTTAAAGTAATGAGCCAGCCCTTCCCAGTGCTCAGAGTACAATATCGCTGATGAGCCCCCTAAAATCTCTGCCTCCCTGGGCTGGATCAGACTGTGACATGGTGTTAGCAAGCGGCTGTACGTGGGAGTATGTATGGCTTTCAGCTTTTAAAGCTCATATCTGTCCATGGCTAAACCAGGCCTAGCGAGATGTAGATACATAAATATCTTCTTTATGCCCTGTCCCAGGGAAAGATAGAACCAAATAAATCCGATTAGCTTCCCAGGATGCTGGCTGCTCTCTCTCTTTGAAGTCCAGTGGGTGATGATAATGCCATTTCTACATGGGAGAAGTTGTTTCCGAGGGCTAAAGGGTCCCCAACATAGAAAGCTAGCAGAGCTCAGCTGCAGAGGGTAGGCAAGGTGGCCCCAAGACTCAGAGGGCTCCTATACCAGGGTCCCTGCCCTCGCTGGGGTTATGTTTCCTCTTCCCTACTACCCCACCCCTAGGATATTCCCAAACAGGACATCTTGATTTAAGCTAAGGTTTCTGCTGAGGAGGTGATTCTGGCTCCAGTTGGACTGGAGACAGTGGGAAATCAGATAACCTAAAGAGGTCACTCAGAAGACAATGAGGATCAGTATATAAGAATGATAACAGTGATGGCTCTTGCCTGTGATCCTAGCACTCTCGAAGGCAGAGGCAGGAGGATCACTTGAGGTCAGGTGTTCAAGACAAACCTGAGCAACAGTGAGACTCCATTTCTCTAAAAAATAGAAAAATTAGCTGGTCATTATGGCAGGCACCTGTAATCCTACCTACTTGGGAGGCTAAGGCAGGAGGATCACTTAAACCCAGGAGTTTGAGGTTGCTGTGAGCTAGGATGATGCCACTGTACACTAGCCTGGGGCAACAGAGTGAGACTCTTGTCTCAAAAAAAAAAAAAGAAAGAAAGAAAGAAGAAGAATGATAATGACAGTTTTAATATTCTGCAGAAATAGCATCTGTTGATTATTTTTTGCTTTCTTATTCTTAGGACAGGTACTGTGTGTGTGTGTGTGTGTACCCACAGCAGCAAACAGGTTGGAAGGGCCCTTACTGTTTCTGATGGAACCCATTACAGCCTTAGACGTACTGGCATTCCAGTAACTTGGCAGTTCCTTAGGCTGCCAGTCTCCTCCAGCTGTCTTCACCCCTTAACACTGCTATCTTCACCTAAGACTCACTGTCCCTTGTGAACATGCAGAGCAGAAACCCTAAAGGGTCTGTATCTTCCCATTTCCCAAGATAAAGAGAACATACCTGGGGCACCAACCCCTTTTTTCCTTTGCCCGAGAAAATAGAAGGAAAAATCCTATTCTGTCTGACCTATGAGCAATAGCCAAATAAGCAAAGCATAAGACGTTCGGTTTCTACTGGAGTAATTTTGGAGCATATTTAGGCATTTGGGAAGACTCTAATGATTACCCTTAAATTCAGTTCCTAAAGATCTGAAACAGTAGACCATAAGAAATTTTTCTAAAATGCTAGAATCCCTTAAAAAGCTCACAAGATTACTCATAAAGTCTTCTCATGATTCTCTAACATTCAGGCTGGAAAGGACTTAGCCTACCCAAAATAAGTGTGTGTTATGTAACACACATATATACACACAGATGGTGCCCAAAAATGTATACACATTTTAAGAGATATTATCTATGTATTAGCTTTTGAAGTTGAATTGAAGATACCATTACTGGTCAGGTATACCCAGACATGCTATGCACATCCATTTTACCTGTGATTCATATACTTTTGGACAATGATAGATTTTACTTCCAACAAGAACTCTTAAAATGTATATACATTTTTTTTGGCACCCGCAGTGCCAAAAACACACACTTTTTTGTCAAAGTTAAAAGAATTCTACAATCTTGTTCTCTAATCTAAGACATCCTACTTTCAGGAGCACATCTTTAAGACCTTGCTATTGAAATTTAAATTTGTTGTCTAAGCTCATTAGAGAACAAAAACAACTGTTCATCATTTACAATTCATCAAACAGTTCAGAGTCTGCAAATCTATTCTCTCTCTCTCTCTCTCACTCTCACACACACACACGTGCACACGGACACCGTTATACCTCAGTGTAATTTCTAACCTAAATTAGAACTCTAACTTAATAGATTCAATGAGGATTTTTTTTTAGCCCCTAATAGTAAGTGATATCTCCTTTTTCATGGGATTCCTGGACTTCCCTAAGCTGGTGTTCATTTTTTTCTTGGCTAGAAACATATGAAAGACTCTGTCAAGAGTGCCTGCGGGAAATGAGACTAAAAGTGCAGTAAGGAACAAGTTTATGAGTTGGCAGCTTGAGTGACTGGCCCTTAAACAGGGGCCCGTCTGTTCTGGGGTTTCTTGGATCTGCTCTCTCGAGGAAGCCCCGCCTGCCTGGAGCCCTAATATACAAGTGGCCAGCAGGCAAGGGATGACACCAGTGACCTTGCAGGTTCTTCCAGACCCTCCTACATAGGTCTTTGTGAGGAATTTCTTCTACACTCAGCTTTTCAAAAATCTTCAGGATTTCTTAATAGATATGAACACACCACTTTAGAAATCAAGTGACTCCAAAACCCATGACCATTTCTAGCCGCAGCTTTTGAGAATCAAACTCCTTCTCAAGCCTCTTAATGTCCAGAAGGCAGGACCTTAGAATCTGTCAAGAATCTCTAAGAAATCTACAAAGTTGGCGCTAAAAGGGAACTTTAAGATCTTTTCATGGGTTGCTTTATTTTCTTCTTTCCTATTTACTTTCCCACAAAGGGTGACTGAGTGTCCACTGTAGATCAAGCCCTAGGATGAAGGCTGGGTTGATGGAGGTGAATAAGATGCTGCTAATGTTCATTGAAGCTCACAGCCCAGGGAGGAAAACAAGTCAACAAGAAATCACAGTTCTGTGGGTCAAATGCAGTCATGGGGCAATATCCATCCTGAATGTAGTGCAGGAACAGGGTCAGGGAGGGCCTTCCAGAGAAGGAGAAGCTGAACTGAGTTTGAAGTCTGAGGCAGGGGAGGGTCTGGGAGGAAGACAGAGGATAGGAGGCCAGAGTGAGTGTTTAGCTGTAGAGGCAAACATGTGCAAAAGACCAGAGATAGGTTCAGTAAGGAAGATGGTACCTCATAACCAACTGTATGTTCATTATGGCTGAACCACGATATATAAAAGCCACAGGGTTAAAGGGGAGATAGGTAGAGGCCACATGCTGAGGACTTGCAATTAGGACCCAGAGAAAAGAGGCGACAACCTAAGCCACACCAGATGGACAGCTCTCCCAATTCCCTATCTTAGGCTGGGCTATTGCTCAACATTGTGGACACTGCACCAGGCTTCTTAGCAGGGATAGCCTTTGGCATTAGGCAGACAGTTTTTTGTTGCTGAATACCATCCTACATCTTGGAAGAAATCCAAAGATCCTGGCCCCTGACAGCAAATACCAATAGCACCTTCTATGGGTCTCATAGCAACATCAACTCCCTTGCATTCCCAGAAATCCCCTCAAAGAACCACTGCCCAGGGGAAGGGGGATGGAGGAAGAGAAGACATCTGCAAGGATTTCTCTAGTCATCCCTGGAGAGAGGAAATGATTCTCTATGGGCTCCACATCCTCACTTCCAGGGGCTACTTGGCTCATATTTCCTGGGGCGGAGGGAGAAAGAGGAGATTATAGCTGTGAGGGTGGTACTTTGACCTCTGGTGGACAAGTAGCATCTGAGCATGCAGCTCAGGAAACTTGATCTTTCCTTCTCCCTGTCTCTGGTGGCCTCTGCCTACCAAGACTTTCCTTTTTTTGGTTTCGTTTTCCAAAGCAACATGGCATTCATACAGGACTTGGTAATGAAATGAGATAAAAAGCCAGAGCAAGTGTTTAGAGTATTGCTGGGAGGGCTTGATCCACCTCCTAGAAGCACAGCTCAGCCGGAGCAGGAAGTTGAAGCTGCCCATACGGCCACCTCAGACGTGGGACAGTAGAGGGCAGCACAGACACAGGGGGAGCTGGGAACAAGATGAAACCCAGAGGTGACAGGGACATGTGGAGGCTCTTTCATCCAGCCTGAGATAAAATCCAATGCCAAGCCACAAGCAGTGCTTGGAAATTAATTCCTAAATGTAACACACACATACCAGATGCAGGACAACTTGTGGGATATGAGGGCAATATCAAAGCCCAGGCGCTAAGAGAGATTCCATTTTCCCTTCCACTCAACATGCCCCCTAATGAGGGGCTGCCCCTCTGGCAAGTGGCCTGGCCTGGTGTCAGGGCCATGTCTCTGCCCCGGCTCAGGCAAGTAAGATGGCGTAAGCTGGGAACCGATGGGGCCTCTCTGCTTCTTCCCAAGGACTGTCCCCAGCTGGTGCCCACGAAGGAAATCCTGATTCCAGTTGGGGAGGTAAAGCCGATAACCCTGAAGGCTCGAAATCTGCCGCAGCCACAGTCGGGTCAGCGGGGCTATGAGTGCGTCCTCAACATCCAGGGGGCCGTCCACCGTGTGCCTGCTCTGCGCTTCAACAGCTCCAGCGTCCAGTGCCAGAACAGCTCGGTGAGAGGACTCGGGCCGGGCTTGCATGGAGCAGTCTTCTCTTACACCTGCACCTATGCCTCAGCCTGGCCTGCCAGGGCTTCCAGAGCCTTCTGGGTTCACAGGCTGACCCCATGTCCCCAGGGACAGAGGAGCAACCCAGCAGCCCAGACAGCTCGGTCAGAGCACAGCAAGGTCATGGTACCAGAGAAGCTGGAGTTCTGTGAGGACCCTATGGCAGAAGCTGAGATATTTATGCCCTTTCTAAAGTTTAAGGAGCAGTGAAACTTCAGCCAAAGCGAGAAAGCTCCACCTACACCTGTGCCCGTCAGGAAGCGGAGGGTGTTCCATGGGAGGAAGGAGGGGGAAGAGACAAGGAAGTGGCCTGGGCTGAGGTGAGAAGTGGCAGGAGGAAGCGGTGGATCAGGAGCAGCAAGGGTTAAACCAATCCTGAATGGCAGACAGAGAGCATGAGGTGTTTAATTATAATACTAACCCAGAGAAGATCTTTTTATCTGCCAACTCCCTCTCTCTGACTGTGGGGGGTCAGCTCTGAGATGGGGGGAGGGGGTGACATGACAAAGGTGTTGAGGGAAGCTAATTCGCCTGGGAGAGATAAAGAGAATCTGGGCCTCTTATCAGGGAGCTGTCAGATTCCCAGGTCACAGACGCTTGATAGAATTTGTAATCGGAAGGCGGCCAAGCGCAAGGGGAAGGTGGGATGAGAAAGAAATGGAACACAACAAAGGGAGGCAGGCAGCAGGGAAGGGCTGGGGGCAGGAGCGCTGACGGTGACATGCCCTCCAGAGCTGATATGAGTGGTGGGCAGCCAGGAGATGCCCCCAGGTCTCCTTTATAGAGGTGCCAGTGCAGCCAGGCCAGCCACAGGGGTGGCTGCGTCTCAAGTGTGAAGGGCTGAAAAGTCTTCTGTGGGGTCAGCACACAGAGAAAGTTGATTCTTGGCCTTGACGGCTTAAGGCCTTTAATGGTAGGGCTGGTCAGATCTATGCCCAGAAATCTGTGGACTGTTGACCAAAGTGAGGCTCATGTGCAGAACGAGGACGACCGCCGGGCCTAGCCAACCAGTCACTCAATGACTGCTGTGCAGAGACTCTGTGGGGATTACCGGGCAGTGAGGGCATTGGCTCTGCCTCCAGAAACGTGAACTTTGCAGACAGACTAGACTCGTGTGAAAGGAAACACAGCAGCTCCTGGGAAGTGCTGGTTAGAGACACAGAGCAGCAACACCAGGAGACAGTAATAGGGGGGTGGCTGGCAGAGCTGTTGGAGAGGGCACTTGGGGAGGGTAGATCTCAGCCAGATTAGCAGAATAACGATGGGTTAAGAGTAGGGAGAGAGCTATGTTCCTCACTAGATTTGAACTCAGTAAAAACACAGAGAGGGGCTTACGTAGATGTATTTGGAGACAGGTAGATTCAGAGATTTCTGCAGGCCAGCAGTACAGGGGAAGAGGTAAGTTTGGATCAGAGTATTCAAGGCACTGAGAGCCAGGCTGGGGGTTTAGGCGGGATCCTCTTGGCGTTTGTGACAGAGTCAGGGAAAGGGCATCATAGAGATAATTGAGTAGCATACATGGTTCCTTGCTCCCTGATCCTGGTGACAGGGAACCACACGACCCATGTGCCTCTATCCATCTCCTTGCAGTACCAGTATGATGGGATGGACATCAGCAACCTAGCCGTGGACTTTGCTGTGGTGTGGAATGGCAATTTCATCATCGACAACCCTCAAGACCTGAAAGGTAAGCGGCTACTTCCGGGTAGAAGTTTGATCTTTTCATGACCCCAGGAAAGACTGGGGCTGGCGGGATCAGAGCCAGCCAGCCGCTGTGCCATGAATAATACACTCCCTCTGTCAGCCGAGCTCTTCGGAGGATCCTAAAGCAACATTTGGAGCCATCAAAGGAGTCCTGTTGGGAGCCCTGTTTTATTACAACCAGAGCATCCGCCGGGCGGCTGCCGGATCATCTACGTTATTCTTTGGCTCCCGCAGGCTTTGAAGTGTCTGTGGAACCTGACCTGGAAGAACAGCAGGCAGGAACGTCCTGCCAGTTTCCCTGGAAATGGAGATATTGTTTCTAATCAGGCTCTTGTTCCCCTGTCCTTGGCCCTGGTCATGGTCACTGCACAAAGAAGGATTTTAAGGCTCCTCTCCTGGTCCTGAGGTGGGAGAGAGGGCCCAACATGTGGACTCAAGCTCACATCTGGAGCAAAGAGGCTCAGGAAGGAGAGCTGGGCTGCAGCAGAAGGGGGTGCTCCATGAGCGCCACCTTTATTCAGCATCCTCCTCCAACATGGGAGGTAAGCCCAACTCTCAGGACAGCAAACACCAAGGTGCACCTGCTCTCAAGAATGAGCAGAGGAACTCCAACGTGATGAACACTTGCTATGGGCAGGTACTATGTAATTTAGCAAAGAGTATTTTTCTTAATTATTACAATGACTATGAGAGGTATTACTATTGTAATTTTATAGACAAGGAAACTGAAGCCAGAAGAGTTTAAGCAATGGGCCAAGAATCAGATAGTAAGAGCCAGGATTCGAACCAGGACAGTCTTAATTTCAGGGCCCATAAGTTTAACCACATCACTCTGAGATCTGCTGCTCAGGCTGCTGTGAGATTTAAGTTCTCTTCCCCTACCCTGAATACCTCCCTTTCTCCTCCTGCACCACGAACCACATGTCTCACCACAACTCAAGTACCTAGAGTTGTCACCTGCCTCTGCTTCCACCCGATGCACACGGGCAGGGGGAAAGACCCAGCAGAGCCTGCAAGTGTCTCAGCATCTGTCTCAGGGCTTCACTCCCTGTCCCAGAAGCTGCCATTAAAATGGATACTACTTAGAATGGAGAAAGAAACTGGGAGGGAGGGAGGGAAAGAAACCTGCCAGGGAGGTCTTTTTTTTTTTTTTTTTCTATTTCTCCTCATACCCCGGGCAAAGTTTCTCACTGCTAAGAGATAGGAGACATTCTGCCTGCTGAGGATCTGGGCAGGTGCAACCCAGAGGTTGCCTTTGCACCTGGAGCTTAGAGAACAGCCGCTTGCGAGCTGTTGCATCAGAACTCTACTTGTGACTTTCCCCATGCACAAAGGAAGCTCTGTGACGGCACAGACAGCTTCACACGCGTATCCCCCAGACCCTGAGTGTCACATTGTGCTGAGTAGAGAAGATGACGTTCTAGAATCCAACAAAGCAGGGTTCGGATGCTGGTCCGCTCACCTCCAGTTGTGTGAACCCAGACTGATTCCTGCTCTCCTTTATATCCTGCAGTGCTTATCTGTGAAACAGAGGAAAGGATGCTCCCTCCCAGGGTCACCACGAGAAGCAAATGAGCTCGCATATAGGGACCACGTGCTTCATACTTATAAGGGCTTGATGTGTTCTTATTCATTTTAAGATTCCCATTTACTGCCCTCTATCTCAAGAATCCATAGAGGGCCAGACACAGTAGCTTGTGCCTATAATCCTAGCACTCTGGGAGGCTGAGGCAGGTACATTGCTTGAGCTCAGGAGTTTAAGACCAGCCTGAGTAAGAGCAAGACCCCATCTCTATTAAAAAATAGAAAAACTAGCCAAGCATTGTGGCGAGTGCCTGTAGTCCCAGCTACTTGGGAAGCTGAGGCAAGAGGATCACTTGAGCTCAGGAGTTTGAGGTTGCTGTGAGCTATGATGCCATGGCACTCTACCAACTGTGACAAGTGTGACTGTGTCTCAAAAAAGGGAAAAAAAGGCTCGGCGCCTGTGGCTCAATGGGCTAAGCCGCCCGTACACCTGAGGTGGCGGTTTCGAATCCAGCCCGGGCCCACCAAACAACAATGACGGCTGCCACCAAAAAATGGCCGGGCGTTGTGGGGGGTGCCTGTAGTCCCAGCTACTTGGGAGGCGGAGGCAGGAGACTCGCTTGAGCCCAGGAATTGAAGGTTGCTGTGAGCTGTGATGCTACAGCACTCTATCCAGGTTGACAGCTTGAGGCTCTGTCTCAAAAAAAAAAAAGGGGAAAAAAAGAAAAAAGAGGGTATTTAAGTATAGGCCCATAGGCCCTGCAGCTGGAACTAAGGGATGCTGCACAGAGCAAAGGAACAGACACGATGGGGAACGTGGAAGAATTTAAAAATTTCCACTCTCCTGGAATATGTCCATGACCTCTAGCAGAGGCACACCCTGGTCCTGAAGGCTTACTTGTGCTTCACCAGAAGAGTTGAAAAATGACTTTCTCAATGTTTTGTTTCTGGATAATCCTACTTGGGACTCTTGAGTTCAAAACCCCAGCAGGCAAGGAGCTAAGCCCTGGGCTCATAAAGCACAGTTCCATTGACTGGCCAGTTATACTAGGCCTTTTAAGTCAGTGGGAGACAAAAAGCAAAGATAAAAGGTTTGCAGACTCTAGATGTAACCTGTTATTGATAGTGTGTCCTTTCTGGGGACATATGCTCTAGCCACAGGGCCTGTGAACAAGGCCAGATCACCCTCTTTTTATCAGCAGTGTCTCTCTACTACTGCCAGCCACCTGGCCCTTCTTTAAGCCCGAGCTGACTCCTCTTCCAGACCCATGTGAAATCCAGTGTGGCGGGCAAAGTTCTCTTCTTCTCAGCACAACCAGCTGGAGTTTCAGGATTCCAGTTTGGGGCACTAACTTTAGTAAGCGCTGAGAGTAAGCTCATTCCATCTCTCTTTGAGCTACACTTATACCTGCAGTGGGGAATATAGCCCTTATCTCTCACGATGAAGGCTATGTGTGAGAGCTTGAGAGTAAGAGACATGGCAGCATGAGAATGTGGCATGAGTTCAAAGAAAAGATAATAAGCATGTGTAGAACATCAGATATGTTGCAGGCATTGTGCTGAGTGCTTAATATACAACATCTTATTCAAACCTCACAAAAAACAATGATTATCTCCAGTTTAGAGATGAAGTAAATGAAGTTCAAGGTTTGTCACCCTGCTAGGAAGTAGTGAAGCCACAATTAAAGCACTGATCACATTCAATCTATAGCCAGAACTCTTTAAAAATACTTTCTGTAGTGCCTTTACATGACAGCTAAGAGGCTCGATCTTTTAATTCCTCATCCATCATTCTTGCGATGGTAATGGATGACCAATGGTGTGATCCATGAATGGGGACAGTTTCTATCATGCCTGCAAGAAGAGGATATGTTGTGGGCAGCCCTCCCAGTCTCCCTGTGACCGTCTCTCTCTTTGCAGTTTATCTCTACAAGTGTGCTGCTCAGCGGGAGAGCTGCGGCCTCTGCCTCAAGGCCGACCGGAAGTTTGAGTGTGGCTGGTGCAGTGGTGAGCGCAGATGCACCCTCAACCAGCACTGTATCAGCCCCTCCAGTCCCTGGCTTGACTGGTCCAGCCACAATGTCAAGTGCTCCAATCCCCAAATCACTGAGGTGAGTCCCCCCCAGTTCCCAGAGCAGGAGGGCAACAGTCAGAGAGGAGAGCGAGCTAAGCCTTTGTGGACAAATTCTTAGTAGAGTTTATTTAATGCGGGGTGCAGGAAGCCCCTCGTGTGTGTCTCAGGGGTCCCTGTCTAGGCCCTGGTGACAGGTGTATGGAAACACATCTTGTGCCTGTGTGTGGATATGATGCACATCAGCGGCACCTGCACACAACAAGGGAGGCAGAGCCAGCCCAGTCTCCCTGCCAAGCTGGCTGAGCCAGGTGAGGACAAGAAATTGGCTCTGTGGTGGGTGAACACTTCCGAAAGCAAGTTTAGCTTTGCTCAGCAGAAATGTGATTTCAGAGCTGCAATTAGCTCAGAGTTGCAAAGTTCAAAACAGAAGAAGAAGGTAAAGGCAGTTGGTACGTTAGCCACCATGCCATTTCCCAGGGTTTACTCTCTGTCCCAATGTATTCATGCATTTTAATGGAAAGAGATAGGAAATTAACTATCCTGGAGGGAAAAAATGATGTTTCTGAAATAGCACATTTCAAAGGAAGATGAATAAATGATGTGGATGAAAATGCAGTTGCCTGGGTTTTGAACGGCCTGGACAAGGAGCAGTGTACTGTACTTTGGTTGCATTGTGTGCTCATTACCTTTCACCGGTCCCTATTCAATGGTTGTCACTTGTGCTTTGCAATTAATTGCACTTTCCTGGTGATGACTAGGAGTAAAGGCCAGCAACTACCCCAGTGTCCTGCATGTTTGAGAAACCCAGGAGAAACTGCCCCTCTCCTGCCTCCCCCTTGAGCAGATGCACTATGCGTCCTACCAGCCAAAAAGCAACTCTGCCCCACCCCCCGAAGTCACAGAGTATAGGGCAACTTCCAGAGCATCCCTATGATCATATAGAAATTTCAATTTAAAAAATAAAGCCTCAAAATGTAATGAGTGCTGTTAACACAGAGATGGGTTATTTGCAGAGAAAGTGAATATTTATTGAATGTGCCTCACACTATTACATTTAATCCTCACCACAATGGTGCAAAGTAAATATTCTCAACTCCACTGTTTAGATGAAGAAAATGAGATTCAGAGACGTTGAGTGTCTGCCCAAATTCACACAGCTGCTGATAAGTGACAGAGGCTGTATTTGAGCTCACATTTACTTAATTGTAGAATCATTTTTAAATTCTCTAGGATTTGCCGAAATAACAGAAAACAAGAAGTGGGGCAAGAAGTGGGGCTTCTTCCTTAATGCCCAGACTTTTTCTAGCTGGTATAGATCAGATAACCGTGACCCGGCCAGACCGCAGTACATCCCGGGAGCACGTCCTGTCCATGGAGGTCATTCTCTGACCACGCAGGAAGCTGGTATGAGAGTGCAGAGATAGTCCTGTTTGATCCCATTTTACTCTTAACTTGGGGGATAATGATGCCTCCTCCCTTTCTCCTGTGCTTTATGTTGCTGGAAGAGAATGTGGGGGCTGCCAGTGGCGCCCCGGCCTCTGCCCCGGCTTCCTGAGCTGCTCAGGACTCCGTGCTTTCTCCCTGATTCTAGTGATTTCCACCAACTGCTGGCCTGAGTGCTTGCACTGTTCTGTAATTTTTCTTGCTGTACCAGTTGTCAGTCTCTACATCTGTGAGCACCTGTGGCCTGAGGGGGCTTTAGATTAGGTAGGGACTCGCCTCCAGCAGCGCCTCCCACCTCTGCCAGCCCTGGCAGCAGCTGCACCGTCCACTCTGAACTAGCAGGGGCCCCTTCCCAGCCCCAAGGCGAGCTTCTCTCTGTCTCAGCCGGCCCTGCTCACTGACCGGGGACCGACAGGCTGCTCTGTTCACAGAGGACACCCAAGCTACACGAGGCTAATTAACCCCCTGAGGTAATTAGGCTATAATTGATTTTCCCAGTGAACATATCAGCAGGAGTTGGAGACCCCGATCTCCTGTTGGTGTGTTTCAAGTTGAGAATCTTGAGAAATGAAATGGCATCTTTCGGGACAGACAAATCCATGCTCTCTCCCAAGCCACTCAGGGGATATCACTCTGGACAGACGTGCAGGAAGGAGCAGCCAGGCCTGGAACATTTTGCTCACTATTATCTGGATTACTTTCTTTCATCTCCTACCCCCCAACTGATCCTCTTTTCTCTGTAAAAGTCATTTTCTATTTCTTTAACTTTTCATTTCTAAAATAATTTCAGGCTTATAAAAAGGTACAAAAATAGTGCAAAGAACTTTCATATACCCTTCACCCAGATTTGCTAAAGTTAGCATCTTACATAACCACAGTACAATTATCAAAATTAGGAAATTAGCATTGATACAATAGTGCCATCTAATATACATGCCTTATTAACACGTTGCCAACTGTCCCACTGGTGTCCTTTTTCTGGCCCAGGATCCCATGTGACATTCCATTGTGATGTCTCCTTAGTCCTTTAATCCTCAGACTTTCAGTCTTTCCTTGTCTTTCACGACCTTGATACTGTTGGAGAGAACAGGCCAGTTATTTTGCAGAATGTCCCTCAATTTGGATTTGTCTGATGCTACCTCTTGATTAAATTCAGGTTATATATTTTTGGAAGAAGTACTAAAAAAAAAAAAAAATGTATGGTCCTTGTTAAAAGGGCACAGGAGCCAACTTGAAGGGGATCTCAAAGACCAAATCTGGGCAGTGTGAGCAAGAAAAGAAATAATGATAGTCATGATCTCTGTCAGTGGAATAAAATAAGAGTTCATGGTCCTTACTGATAGAAATAAATAACATGCAAATAAATAAATAATGGAGGAGAAAGAATTATGGAAATAGAAATCACCATTGGGCAAAGTACACACTAATAATTGGTTCAGAAATGAGCAGACAAAGGTATGATGAAAAACAGGATGTTTATGTAGCCTTAAGCCATCGCCCCATAAAATACTTATCAATTATAACAAGAATAAAGTAACTTCTCAGTGAACAAACCTGGTGGAACCCACCTTAACCAAGTGATCAAAGTTGACAAAAGCAATAATGGGAAAAAAAATCAACCTCATGTACCTTTCAGCAGAATGTTCCAAGAAGGGCACAACCTCATTTTGATGGCATTTTTGGCAAGAATGCATCATTTATTAAAAGTAACCTTTTAGGAGAATCAATTCATTTTCTTTACTTCAGCTTTCTTGGCGAATCCCTTGAGTAGCATTGATCTTCTCCCTAAACCTCTTAGTCACTGGACTTCTATGAGGTCCATATTCTTTTATGCTGTGGCCCCGACCCCTGTGCCATGGACTGGTTCCTACTGTTCATGGACTTTCAGAACCGAGTCACACAGCAGGAGGTAAGCAGCAGTTGAGACAGCAAAGCTTTGTCTGTATTTACAGCCACTCCTATCACTTGCATCACTGTCTCCTGTCACTCAGCTGAGGCATTAGATTCTCCCAGCAGTGTGAGCCCTACTGTAAACTGCACTCCAGGGATCTTGGTTGCATGTTCCTAAATCTAATGTCCCCCCACAGTCCATGGAAAAATTGTCTTCCCTGAGAATGGTGTCTGGTGCCAAAAAAAGGTTGAGAGCTGCTGCTTTTTATGAGTATCTCCTTGTCTCTAGCCCCTATCTTGGAAATGTGTACCCACCCTCCCCAGTGCAGCCCTCAGTGAGGCCAACAGAAGCCACTTATTCCAAAGATCCTTCTTGAAAGGTAAAAAGGGAAGGATTCTCTGACGTCCTGTGATAGCTGCCCTGGAGTAGGGGGAATTTGGGGGGCAGAATTTCCAGTCCTGGAAATGCATCTATCCTGCCTGGGAGATGAGAAATAAATGAGATGACCTCAAAGGAGGTTCTACTTGAGGAAAAGAAGTGGGCTCAGGCATAGTTAGATAAACAGCTGTGTTCTTCCCTAACCCCTCCTTACTCCAGTCTCCATGGCAACCAAGCCCACCCCTAGGGACCCATCTTTTATGGCAGCTTCATGTAGGACAAGTTGTACAGGCTATTGAATTTCTCCGTTTGCATAAACTTCAAGTTAGGACCCCCTCAGGACCCACCGTCTGCTCCTTCTCAGCCAGTTCATGGTGTGATAATGATGCTGTCCTCTGAGAGAGGCATCCCGGCTGCTCCCATTTCCAGCTGTCATCCTGGGTGTCTGTGCACATGTCACCTGCTTAACCCCAGGAACAGGAGACGTGCAGAGGACTGGAAGGCCTGTGAGATGTCAGGCCGACCACGTTTCTCTTCTCCTAAGCCTGTGCTCCAGGACCTGCTGAGACCTCAAAAAGGAGGGTGTTATGAGCCCCCCCACAGAAGAAGTAGGCCCAGAGAAAACATTTCCTAAAAAGCTGTGAGTGGGCAGGATCCAGCAGAAAGGGAAAGGAGGCTGAATACATTGCCAGGAAAATGAAACCAGGGAGGGGAAAGGGATGAGGAGCTACTACGCAGAGGTCTCTATACCAAGTGAGGGGCTCGGCTTCCTAGGGGCCATAGCAGAGTATCACAGGGACTTACACAACCTGAATGTGTCTTCTCACAGTCCTGGAGGCTAGAAGTCCAAGACCAGGGTGTCAGCAGTGTGGGTTCCTTCTGAGTGCTGTGAGCAAGAATCTGCTCAGGCTTCCCTCCTTGCCTGTGGCAGTTGCTGGCGATCTTCGGCGTCTCTTGGCTTATAGATGCCTCAGCCTGGTTTCTGCCTTCTTGTTCACACATGTCCTACCCGTGTGTGTGTGTCTATCTCGCTAATTTTTTAAATAATAAGGACATGTCTCTTCTTCACCCTTTGGGTAAGGTCAAGTATAAAATCAACACCCATCATATTGGATTCAGGCCCACCCTCATGACCTCATATTAACATGACTACCTCACGTCACACTCTGAGCTACTGGGATTTAGGAGGACAAAAATTCAACTCATGGGAGTTAACTTTCTGAACAAAGGGAGATGTCATAATCCCAAATAAATTAATTCACTCATTAAATGAGTATTGAATTAGTGACTGCTGTGTGCCATGCACTATGCTTGACAGTGTAGCACATGCTTAGGTGAGTCCCAGGAGGGCAGGTAGGGGTGCAGCCTCTCCCGGAGTAACCCCAGCTTATCCTCAGACATGGGGCCCCTGGAAGAGCCTGGAACTGCCTGCCCTGGAGGCCACTGTGCTTTCTTCAAAGGGCCTGAGCCTACACCCTTTGCACTTACCTCCTGTGGAAAGAGGACTGTGGTAGGGATGTAGGTCTCCACAGCTAACAAGGGCACTAATCTGTGTCAGTCACATGAACAGACCAGCTGTCATTCTAATTCTGGGAGGCTCAGTAATAATAATTGGTTTCTTTAACAAGACTCTACCATGCTCTATACACATTTCTACTACTCCAAACAATCCTGAAAGATGGCTATTATTATCTTCATGTAGGAGGTGGGAAAACAGTACTTAGGGAATTTGCTCAAAGTTACACATCTGGTTTGTGGCAGAACAGAGGTTGAAAACCAGAACCTTCTGATTCCCCCCACCATGCCACGCTGCCATGGTCAGAGGGATGGAGGGTAGGTTTTCCTTGACTATGCATTCCCCCCACCTCACCCCACCCCAAATGTGCCAAAAACGTAGGTGTTCAGGATCAGAGTCCTCTTGGAAGATGCTGAAAGATGCCAGGCAAACTGGGCACATAAGTCACCCTTTGCGTCAGGCCTTAAAGGAACATGCATATACTATATTCCTAAACAGAAGTGGGTTCTGATGTATTTCTATGATTAGAGGTAAAAAAACAACAAGAAGGAATTTGGGGGTGCATTTGAGCTTAGGATAATCACTTCTTACTTGTTCGGGTAAGCTTTCCCTTAACTCTTGCCCCAGGTATTTCTTGAAGCTACCTTTAATCTTGATTCAGTTGTTTTTATGGCTGTGCCCATCAATGGGATGACAGTTAAGTGAGAGCTAGATTCCTTGGCCTGGCAGCTCTCGTCTGTCAAGCATCTCAGCCTCATGGGAAACCCCAGAGGATGAGACCCATGTGGTTCATACCTTCAAATGAGAACAGAGATCAGGGTGGAGCAAAGGCAAAGCAGGCTTCAGATACAGAGGATGAACGCCCAGAATTGGTGCCCTCACGGAGTGACCAGACACCTACCACCCTTCAGGTGTGAATATTCCTGAAGCCATCCACCACATTCCCCAGTAAGGCCACACCGAAGCCGTGTGGGGGTCAGGAGTGGGGTTAGGTTTACAGCTGCCTCAACATTAACCACTCTGTAACTTTGACTTTATAAATTTTTCAACCATGGTAACTTCTCCAACACCTGGCTAGTTCGCGCTTAAGGAACATAAATTCTCTTTAACATTATCTCAGGTACATGTAACTGGGAAAGAAAATCAATTGTAGAAAACCATGTCCACTGCCCTCCCAAACCAAGCTCAAATAATTTTTGATACCTTAATAGTTGGGGATGATCCATCACTCCTGCTGACTTCTGCACTCCATTTGCCCAAATCATTGAAAGTAGAATGTGTTTTCCTGGATTCTCTCTGTTGCAAATATGTTTGCAAAACTCTTTTGGAAACTAGGACATTTACATCTATTTATCTGCAAGACTGCACCAATGTCTGCAGGACAGGCCAAAAGCCACCTGCCCAGAGCCACAGTGACTCACTGCAAAGTTCCCAGTAAATAAATAAATAAGTCAGACAGCTTTCCTGAGAAACAAGCCAGCACTCTGATCTTCCGTTCATTTATTTGTAGGCCTCATTAATATAACATCACTGCAACAAACAGCTAACGGGGGATGGTGTCAGGATGAATAATGGAGTTACTTTGCTGAGATAACAATTAGGTTTTTTGAATGTACTATCAGCTAAGACAGAGCCAGCCAGGATTCATACCAGGCAGGAGAGCTGGTGCTTCTGGTACCATAGATTCCTACAGAGCCATCAGCTGGCCTCTAGGCTATGGTGAAGCATGTGTGCACACAAGTGCTCATATACACACACACGTGCACACATACCAAGCTGGAGAAGTCTGTGACAATTTGCTTTCTTGTACTAGTGTCCAGGTGTCTTTGGGAGTCAGGATGGAACGGAAACTTGCAGGCACAAAGTTGGCATCTGGCCCTCTAAATTCAGGAAAACACTAAGGTACAGGAAAGAAGCAAGTGTCATAGGAAGGAGAGGATGAGCTGCCTACATCCTACAGCTGTCTTCACTGGCTGGTCCTGATTAAGGGGCTCCTCAGGGCAGGGCCTACCTGAAATCCCAGGCTCAAATACAAAAGCTTTTAATGCAGACCATGACCATCTGTTTGACACGCAGATGGGGATAAGGCCATCCTGGAGTGGACCCCCACACATATCCAAGGAGGCTGTGATGTCAATCTCTCCTGTCTCCTCTTATAACCCTCCATGGTGACGACTGACCGCCTCCTGGAGGCTGTGGCAAGAAGAGCACAGGCCCATTAGAGAGGCCACCAACACCGTGCTGAGCAATGTCTCCACCAGCCACTTCCCTCCACAAGTTTGCTCCTACCCTGAGCACCACCAAGAACAACACCTACACAGGACACTGTGAGAACAAAGCCACTTTGCCCACGGGCTTCAGATAGCCTGACTCCTGCCTGAGCATCTTTTTTTGCAATTTGTGCCCTCAGCACACGGAGCCAGTGTCCTACCCACTGAGCCACAGGCACTGCCCTGCCCGAGCTTCTTAATCATAAAGTAGTCATGAGAAAAATCATAGCTAACATTCATGCAGTGCTTCCCTTGATCCTAACACTGCTTTTAGCTCCTCACATCTGTCATCTCACGTAGAACTCACAACAGTTTTGATGAGCCAGAAGTTACAATATTAGACCCATTTTACAGATGTGGAAAGTAAGGCTCTATGAAGTATGTTTATTTTCTTGAAGTCACATTGCTAGTTAAATTTTAGAACTGTGATTTAGCCTTCAGCTACTCGACTCTACAGCGCTCACATTTGTCGAGTATGCACGCATACTATCCTTCATCTCTTTCCTGAGATCACCTAGGCAGAGTTGGCAATCCACAGAGCCAGAGCAGCGAAAGGAGCTGGCACCAACCTCTTCCTGAAGAGATGGGAAGAAAGCCTATGGTCTCCTCTGAGGAGACAGGACATGCACAAGGAGAGAGGACAAAGGGGCAAGGTCAAGAAAGGAGTGTGGACAATCACTGGGGTGGGTGCAGAGAGGGGGCAGGATGGTTGCTCAGAAGCTCAGAGAGAGCTGCAATAAATGGAGTAGTCAGCAAAGCCAACCCTGGAGCTCTTTGTTAAGCAGCAAAATATGACCTTGGTAAGGGAGAGGGACTGGACAGCCCAGCCAGAGGACCACAAGAACAGGTTAGAGGCCTTCCTCAGGGCAAGAAGGGCCAGAGGGTGGTCAACTCAGGCAGTGCTATGTGGAGGCCAAAAGCAGAGCTCGGGTAGACTGGCTGCTAGTCCCTGCGGAATACTGACCAAGTTCTTTAACCTCTGTGGGACCCTATTCTCCATATGTAAAATAGGAATAATAACAACAACACTTCACAGCTTGTTTTGAGCCCTAACTGGGATAATTGCAGACTCATTATAAGCTCTTAATACACTTAAAATGGTAGCCATCAGAATCTTGAATAGCCTGGAAGTAGAGCCTTGCTTCTGGTTTCTCTCCCACCATCTCTAACAGCCAGGTGACATAACCAGAGGAAGAGATGGGGTCACAGGATGGGAGCAGGGCTTTGTGAAGCTCCTCTGAGCCCTGAAGCCCATACTCTGATGGAGGCCCCAACGCTGCCCCTCTGAGACTCTGTCAAAATCTGAACCCAGGCATGGCCTGACTAAGCGCTCCCTTCCCCGTCTACCAAGCCCCCAGGCCTCCAGCGCCTCTCCCTCTGCTCCCCGATGCAGCCCTTCGCATCTCCCCAGCTGTAATTAATCGACTGCATCTGCTCCCACCCTTGGGCAGCTTTGTGGCACAGTTCCCTCTGAACTGTTCAATTAGTGGCTGCAAGAATGAGGGTGAGTGCAACATCATGGCACCGCTTTCCAGGTCGCAGCACCCACGGAGGAAAACAAACATGACAGAGTCTGGCAGGAATACAGATCCGGCTGGGGAGCCCCAGCACTCACCAGCTCTCAGTTGGGCTGTCCTGCTATCCACGTGGGATCTGAGCAGGTGGAGAAGTGGCTCCCTAAACCAGAGGTTCCTAGACTCTTTGGGAGGGCCTCAGTAGAAGGTAGGAGCCTCCCAGGTAGTCTCCCACTGTGTGTGCCTTGGCCTAGGCATGCCTGCCTGACCCCACCTCCTGCTGGCCCAATCTTTCTGGCTTAGGATGAGCAGATCAAAAAGTACACGGCCAGGACTTGGACTGGCCAGCTTATACACGGACATGCTTAGCAACTGTTTCCAAGGCAGGGTGTGGGGCTGCTAGCCTGAGCCCTCGACCCTAAAGTGTTTCCCATGTTTTTCTTGTGAATGCTGCAAAAGTTAAATTTTTTATTCTGCAGCTGGTCAATATGCTAATACCCTTAAGGTGAGGTAATAACACAACTTAAAATCCCATCAGGATGCACATGCTGATCAGGTGCTCACACCTGTAATCCCAACACGCCAAGGTGAAAGGATCACTTAAGCTCAGGAGTTTGAGATGAGCCTGAGCAAGAGTGAGATTCTGTCTCTATAAAAAATAGAAAAAAAAAATTAGCCAAGCATGGTGGTGCATACCTGCAGTCCTTGCCGCTTGGGAGGCTGAGGCAGGAGGGTCACTTGAGGCCAGGAGTTTGAGGTTGCAGTGAGATATGTTGATGCCACTGTACTCTAGCCTGGGCAACAGAGTGATACCCTGTCTCAAAAACAACCACAAAAAACAAAACAAAACAAAAAACCAATGCAAATGCAACTTTCTTTATGGAGGAGAGAATTGAATAAAAGGTGCCTAAAATGGGGGAAGGAACCCCAGTGAGGAAAATGAAAAAGAACGTGAGACAGACACCAAATGTTTACCCTCTACTAAGTTTTGCCCGTGGCCAGCATGGTTAATGGTGGGTGTGACAAGCAAAGGAAGTCATCTTCCCGGACCCTCCTCACTGCACAGCAGCCAGTCAGGCCTTTGCTCAAGTCACAAGCTTTGTATGAGTCACTACACTCTCAGAGGATGCGCAGAAATCCACCAGTCCAGAGAGAAGCATCCGGAATGATCAAAGGGTTGAGACAACAAGATCTTCAGAGAAAAGGCTGGCAGAATTGCAGAAGCAAAGACCAGGGGTGACTTAATTGCTGTCCTCAGTATCTGAAAGATGTTTGATGAGGAGGCAGCTGTTCAGCCTTCCATTCTCTGAGGAATCAAACCAGAAATTGGCTTAAATTAAAGCAAGAGAGATTGCAGGAAAACCTTCTTAATGATCTCCATGCTAGAGTACCACATCACTTTCAAGCAACACTTAAGCATTTCCATTCTTCCAGTCGTCAATAAAGAGCACAGTTTGTTCTAGACTAGCATTTCCTAGTAACAGAGAATTGAGGATACTTATTGACAGTTGCTGTTTCAGGTTATGTGCTGAGAATTAGGTTATTAAGAAAAGCAAGACAGTCACTATCCCAACATAGTTACTGTCCTATTGAAGAAATGAGCAGTTACAGTCCGGTGTAATGATTGTGATCTTAGAGGTGTTTTTTGTTTTTTTGTTTTTTTACTTTCATCCATGTTGCCTGATTTCACAGGTTTATTTTTTCTTTTTATTATTACATCATAGTTGTATTTACACAGGGCAATGGGAACCTAGAAGGGACCCCATGGAATCAATGGAGGCCTCATGGAGGAGGCATCTTGAGCAGAGCCTTGAGGCTGGGGAGGCACCTGTGGAGGACATGCTTGGCCGGCAGAGAGGACACAGTGTCAAATGCATGTAGGCTTCCCACCCTGTAACTGGGGGGAGGAGGAGAGGGACCCTCTATTTTAGGAATTTTTTATTATTTTTACTTTTTAAACTTTTTGCTAAAAGCTAAGACCCAACTCCGCACATTAGTCTAGGCCTGCGCACATGGTGGGTCGGGATCATCCTTATCACTACCTTCCCTCCCCCATCTCTTGTCCCGCTGGAAGGTCTTTGGGGCAGTAACATGCGTGGAGCTGTCATCTCCTATGACAGTGCCTCCTCCCACAGCACCTCTGAAAGACCTGGCTGAGGCTGTTTTACAGTTAACCATTTTTTAAAAATAAGTAGAAAAATAATGATTAAAAGCAAACACATAAAACCAGTAACATAGTCATTTATTATCATTATCAGATACTACTTACTGCACACACTGCATGTGCTATACCTTGAGACAACTGGCAGTGTGGGGGGTTTGTTTACAACAGCATCACCACACACACACATGAACGATGCGTCGTGCTGTGATGGTAGAATGGCATCACCAGGTGAGAGGACTCTCACAGCTTCATTGTAATCTTCTGAGTCTGATGTTAACCACATTATTCTGTGGCTATGACTGTGGTCTGTGAGACGGCTGAGCCAGAACTCGGTGGCACCCCAGGTGTGGGGGGCAGGCAGAAGAGAAGCACACAGGTGGTGCCAGCATCAAATGCAGAGCACAGCCACAGTAACCCCCTTTACTCCAACCTGGAAACAGCAGGTGCTTCTAGGGTCTTCTTTGCCTAATCTCCTACTTCTAGTTCTCATTTCTAAGGTCCACAGTGGGAGAATTGGGATAGATTTCTGGTCAGTATCTAAAGCTCTTCCCAGCTCATCTGACAGGTTTTCATCTTCCTTCCTTCTTCTCATCTCACCGCTTGCATGCTCACACACACACACACACCAAACTGTCATTTGTTTTCATGGGTATCTCTTTCAGGATGACTTTCCTGAAAGAGTTCATTGAACGCATTGTGAAATTTTGTACCTACCCAAGATTGGCTAATGGCCAGGAGAAGAAATAACCAGAGGGAGGAAGGAGGGAACAAAGACCATTTTAGACAAGGCCAATGTCCTTCCAAATTTACTTGGGGGTGAAAATGTGAATTCTGTCTCAAAGTATGGTCCTGTGCAGGATCCAGAACCCCCACCCCCAAAGCCAAGGCCCAGACCTGGCATCACCACAGCTCCCTGTCCAAGCTCAGGCTGCAGGTGTTCTCACAACAGGCTGCAAGCAGCCCCTTCCAGCCCAGGTCACCCAGTATCTCAGCTATGAGCTACCTGATCTGTGTATTGTCCTACCAGACTGATAAGAGGATTTCCATCTTCTCTCACCCTACCAACTTCAACATGCCGTGTTTTTATCATTTAGGAAGGCATAGGTGCAGAGAAACACAGGGAAGGAAATTATTAATCATCAAGGTCTGCTTTCTAAGCAAGCACACTAGGAAATTTCCAAATGTTATCTCACTTAGTCTTCACATCATCCCCATGAGGCAAGTATTATTATCTGTTTTCATATGAGGACGTTGAAATTCAAGGTCACATAGCTCATAGGTAGCAGAGCTAGTGTTTAAATTCAGGCCTGTCTGACTCCAGAGCTTACTGTCTTCCTGCTTCAGGCCCTAATCAAATGTCAGATTTCTCTCTTCCTTGCCTCAAAGTAACCAGCAGCATAAGGGCCATCTGGTCAAGACCAGTGGACCTGACTAGTATCCCAGCCATGGTTTGTCCTCCTCTGTCCATGGGGAACTCATGTGACTCTACCCTGCGCTCTCACCCTCCCCTCTGTGGGAGGTTAGCTGTCCCCTCCCCTGTAGCCCACAGCTCCTTCCAGATCTGGAAGAACTCATGCTGGAGTTCTCCAAACAGGAGCTGGGATCAGCCAACTTCCCCCATGATAGACCATGTGGGAAGGCTGGACTTGGCTCCAGAGAGAACCAACATTGTGGAATGTAGCCCTGGAGACCTGCAATCTAATGCTGATTTTTAGAGAGCCCAGGGTGGTGGAGTCCCCAGGGGGACTTGAGCCTAGTCTGAGGTTGTGCCCTGCAGGATCCTGTTCAGTCCCTCTCTGGAGAAGAAATCCTTTCCCAGCAAGCCTCTCTTCCATGGCTTCCTCAGAATACTTGGTCCTGAGGAGAAATACAGGAAGTAGGACAATGGGTCCTCACTACCCCAGGCCACCATGCATATGGTGTGGCCCTTAGACCCTTCTCAGCTAGCTGGAAGGCCTCAGATGGCAGAGGCTGTCTTCTGTGGGGTGCCTTTGTCAGGGAGAGAATAAAGAGCATGGCCAAAGGCATAGAGACTTTTAAAGGATGTTGTGTATGAAGGCACCACTGATATTTAGGGAGGACATGGATGATCTACTGTAGAATGGAAGACATGGCCAAAGAGGTGACACGTGAAGGACACAAATGCCAGGCCAGCATTAGGAATTTGGGCCTTGGCCTTGGCAGTGGTCAGAGCTATTGAGGATTTTTAGAGCAACAGTCTAGTAACCTGGTCAAGTATGTGTGCATGAAGGTCACCCGGGCAGCTATGAAGAAGTGAGATTTACGTGCAGACCATTGTGGTTAGTGTGGGTAAGAGATTATGGGGCTCTGCTGAAAACCTATTGTGGAACACACAAATGCAAAAGACACCCAAGAATGAGAATCTATAGGGCCTGGTGACCTTTTTTTTTTTTTTTTCTTTGAGACACAGTCTCACTATGTCACCCTCGGTAGGGTGCTGTGACATCACAGCTCATAGCAACCTCAAACTCCTGGGCGTAAGTGATTCTCTTGCCTCAGCCGCCCAAGTAGCTGGGACTACAGGTGCCTGCCACAATGCCCAGCTATTTTTTGTTGCAGTTGTCATCATTGTTGTTAAGCTGGCCTGGGCCGGGTTCGAACCCACCAGCTTGGTGTATGTGGCTAGTGCCATAACCACTGTACTACAGGTGCCGAGCCTGGCCTGGTGACCTTCTTTACTATACTTGGTAGGGGAGGTAAAGGGAATGGTTGGAAAGTGCTTGCAAGATTCCTGGCTGGGTATGTGCAGATTCTATTAACCTTGAAGTACAATATGGGCAGGGTAATCAGGTTGAGGGTGGGAGGAGAAAAAATTAAGAGTTCAGTTTTAGACATGGTGAAATTTGAGGCACTTGAGGGACACAGATGTGGAAGTGGAGATGTCCAGTAGCAATTAGATATATGGCTATGGAGCTCAGGAGAGAGGGCTGAGCCAACAACGTAGATTTGGAAGTCATCAGTAATAGTGGCCTTGGGAATCCTCTTGCAAATCAGATAATCACCACCTCATCTGTGTTTTGGAAATCCAGACTTTTATACATCAGTTTTGCTTTAAGCAGGGAAGCTGCAAACTATGTCCCTCACAAGCCCTAGGGCATGGTAATTGCTCAGGGGTCTCCTTGAACTCCCTCACCACCTCCCAGTGCTGGCAGCACAGTACAGAGGATGAAAGAAGACCTCCATGAAGACCCAGCATTCCCCACACGCTTCCCAACCCCCATGGCCCTGGTTTAATGACCCACAAGGACAGATTCTCTTGGTTTGGATTCCAGCAGCTGTTAGCTACAACTACCCATCTCTTTGACTTGTATCTTCATGCCAAGCTTACAACACTTGCTAATAATTTCCCCACCCCCCCAAAAAATAAATAAATAAACAAAATGGCCTTCCTTCCCTAACCAGTATAAGCTGACTTATGCTTGTGAGCAGCTCTGTGCTAACTAATGGCCCCTATAAGACTCCAGTGCCGGCGACCATGTGTCTGCACCAACCCTTGAATGTTGGAAGGAAAACACTACAATGACTTACTTACCAGCAGGGAGAAGCTACCCTGTGGAACCTGCCAATGCCACTGAGTATTCACAATGTAATCCCCACATGCTACCTGCAAGACAGAAATATTTTTAGGTTTTCCAGAAAGATTTTATTTCACAGCTTTTCTGAAAGGTTGTAATTAACTACAGCGAGCAAAAGAATGTATTTTTTAAAAATAAAAGTGAGGGAAGGAGAGAGAGCCAATCACCACTGTTTTGTCAGTTCCTCTGGGTAGGTGGGTTCATGCCATCCAGGTGGCTGGGGGAGGGGATGGGGGGCTGGGAATGTTCATTCCAAGAGGATCAAAGGAGAAGCAGGAGTTAAAAGCAGATTCCCCCCTACTGATGCTCTCCTGCAGAGGGCATGGAGGCAGCCCCTTCCCTGTTTCTCATTAGTAAGATTCTGTCTCCTGGAGCGCAGGAGTCCCAGGTCCCTAAGGAAACTGTGCCAGGGGAGAGTGGAACAGCCAGAATGTTTTATTGAGGGATATTTTTAGAGTGCAGGGACAGAAGAGCTATAGGGGCTTCTGGTTCTTTGTGCCAGCTCTTCCCTCCTCAACTTGTCCTTACTTCCCCCATTCTCACTCCCAACTTGCAGAGAGGCCTCCTGAGCTGCTTGACTCTCTCCCTTGACTCAATTCCTGTGTCTTATTTATTTTTATTCATAAAATGGGATGTTTTATTCTCAGAAAAGGGGATCAGAGCCATAGATCAGGTGACATGGGTAAAATGAGCCCCCAGTTGAGAGTGTTCAGGGCTGGCACAGAGGAAGGAGGCTCACTGAGCACCCAGGGGTTAGGGGAGGAGGCCTGTCCTGGTTCTCATCCCACTGCCATCATCTTTTGTCTGCTCACTCTCACTTGGGAGTCTGTGGCTGGGTTGGTGGCAGAACTCATGGTGCACTCGTCACAGGAACTCATGGTGCACACCTCCAGGGTCGGGGGAGAAAGGAGACAGGAAGCAGAGCTTTCAACAGTGTCGTCACTATACTCATCTTTCACCTCTGCCCAGGACACATTGTCTCTGCCACCCCACCAGACTCTCATCATCACATAACAGGGTTAAGAGGGAGAGAGACACTCATCATCATATACAGGGTTAGAGGGAAACTGTCCAGAAGCCCCCTACCCCCACCCCATCTGGGAGATTCTAGCGAGCTCTTGATGGTAATCAAGTCCCTTCCCTCCTCCCTCCCTCTTCCGTCCTGCCTTTCCTATGGTGTGGTGAAAAGAACAGTGGACTTTTTCACTGCTGTGTGTACAAGTTATTTGAGGCCTTGGATACACCCCTGACTTCTTTGGGTCTCAGTCTTCTTGCTGTAAAATAAGGATCTCCAAATAAGATACTCTGAGGTCCCTTCCAGTTCAGAAATTCTGTGTTTCTTTGCTAATCTAGGCTTGAGTTCACTTCTAATTTCTTCCGATTTCAGGTAACTGGGAGTTACCTGAACTGATTCACTGGGATCCATTGGATCTCAAAGAACTGCATTTTGCCAAGTACCTGATCAGACACCATGGGAGAACCTGATTCTGCTATTCCCTTTTTTGGGGGGTGGGGTGGTGAGTCAAAGCAAAATGAGACAACATCTGGTGACTAAATTAACCAGTGAATAAATAAATGATCTTTGTTAATAAGAAGTCAGAAAAGATTTGGACAATCCTACAGTTGTTTCTCCTTGGTCCTAACATGTGTCATAGGACTTTTTTGGCAGAACAGTGTTCACCTTTGAACAGCTCTCCACCTTTGATCGTGCCACCTGCAGCCACACCCAATCTGGACTCCTCTGACCTCCCACTCTCTCTGTATGAACTTCATCACCGTGCACTCTGAATCAGCGTTATTTATGCACTTCCTTTATCTCATCCTCCTTGACTTTAAGTTCCTTGAGGGCAGATTTCCTGTGTATTCATCACTGTACCCCCTACAGGGACTAATACACAAGAGTGGCAATGATAGTCACAAGTACAAAGTCCACTGGTTTCAAAAAACGCACTCGCTCTATTTGGTGTTCCCCAGCTCCCTGCAAGGGTGGCAGTGCTGACTGTGCCCCTTCACAACTAAGAACGGAAGTTCAGAGAGATTACCCTGCTGATGACAGTCAGGCTAGTGAATCAGAGACAAGTCTCTAACAATGATTTTCTGCCTCGAGGGCAGTACTCTTTCCGATAATTTTTTTAGGTAAGTAGATGAATGAATAAATGATTTAAAGAACCGAGGGTGTACCATAAAACAGAAGACAATGTCAAGATCCTAGATAAGCTAAAAGTGGAGAAAGTATCCTCCTAAAAGATCCTATCAAGATCCGAGATAATGGCTGGGCACCTGTGGCTCAACGGACTAAGGCACCAGCCACGTACACCTGAGCTGGCAGGTTCGAATCCAGCCTGGGCCGGCCGAACAACAATGACGGCTGCAACCAAAAAATGGCCGGGCTTTGTAATGGGTGCCTGTAGTCTCAGCTACTTGTGAGGCGGAGGCAGGAGACTCGCTTGAGCCCAGGAAATGGAGGTTGCTGTGAGCTGTGATGCCACAACACTCTATGCAGGGTGACAGCTTGAGGCTCTGTCTCAAAAAAAATAAATAAATAAAGATCCTAGATAAGCTAAAAAGTGGAGAAAGTATCCTCCATTCACCCAGATTCTGGGGTTCTGTCAAAGTGAAGGGAAAGGGAGTTCCTCTCCTATTCCCTAGGCCCACCAGGTGTGCTAATGCCATTTTCCCTCCTGCAGATTTTGACGGTGTCCGGCCCACCCGAAGGAGGGACCAGAGTTACCATCCATGGTGTGAACCTGGGTCTGGACTTCTCTGAGATCGCCCACCATGTGCAGGTGGCTGGGGTGCCCTGCACGCCCCTCCCTGGGGAATACATCATCGCTGAGCAGTGAGTCCGCCCCGTCCAGCCTTTCCCTACAGGAGTTTCAGGGTGGAGACCCTCTCCCTCCTCTGCTCTCTGAGGGTCTGACTCTATCTGATTCCCTGTTCCCTGGCTCCTCTGGCACCTGAGCTCTGGTGCTGACACTGCCCCTCATTCAGTCATTGCCTGCCCACTGGCATGACTGAGCCAGTTTCCTGACAAGCTCAGGCCCCTCCGAGGTCCCCCCACGTCCCTCCTCTGCTGGCCCCCATTGGAATGCATCCTGCACGGTGGGCTGCAGGCAACAATTTGTTTGGTGCATGGGGCTCTGACAGCAGCTTAATCCGAGCAGGGCCTCCGCTAGAGCAAATTCATTTATTTCACTAAGGGAAATGTCAGCTGGAAATTAGAAAATAGGCATGTAGTGGCGGACAGGCGAATGGGGCTCCAGGAGTGACATATGTTCCAATTTGGGGTGTGCACTTGGCAGTGGCGGCTGCTGTGGAGTTGGTGGGCACGAAGCTGGAGGGGGGACAGGCGGAAAGAGAGATGCCAAAAAGGGAAGGGAGTGGCCACATCATCCTGCCTGGTTTGTTATGGAAAGTTGGGTCAAGTCATCCCTCTGCAGGGGGCACCAGGAGCAGGATGAAGAGCAGGACTTTGGGGCAGGGGCTTTCCTTCCTCAGGTCCTCTCTCTGACCTCCCCAGGGCCAGCCTTCAGTAGCAAGCCCTTCAGCATGACATCTCTTTATCTTCCATCAGCACTTTTCACTTACTAGAACACTTGCTCATCCATTATCTCAGTTTTCATTGGTAGAGACCCTGAGAAGTAAATATTGTTATTTCTGTTTCACAAAGCAAAGGACTCAGAGGAGTGAAGTGACTCTCCCCAGTTCACTCAGGACACAGTGGCCAAAGCAGAATGAGACCATGAGTCTCCTGACTCCTTGTATAGGGCTGTTTCCCATCCCTAACAGTGATGGGGCAAGACTCCTGGGCAGGAGTGGCCTGAAAATTCCATGACTCATCAGCTTGTGGCTTAGAGGCTCTAGCATGGCCCAGGAGGCGAGTTCCAGACCCTGAGAGCTATTCCTGACCCTGCTGGCCAGAGCAGGGGGGGAGAAGGAACCCGCCTGAGTCCTCAGATGCTTCAGGTCTGATCCTTCACTGATAACCTTGTCCCTAAGGAATGAGTCTTGAAGGAAAGGCTGTCTGGGCCTACAAGGAGGAGACGAGGGAGGGGAAAACAGGAGATGACATAAGTAGTGCTCTGAGCCAAAGAGGAGGTGAAAGCTGTCAGACAGGAGCCAGGATAGACCACAGAGGTCCTCGCGGTCAGTCGGTCTTTACAGAGCCAGCACCCTGCCAGACTGGGCTAGGCGCTCAGCCACACTGATCCCAAGTCCACCTTGGCCTCAAGGACCTGCCTTGGGCCTCTGGACACAGGCTAGTCTCCAGCTTAGTGAGATGTCAAAAGACTCCAAAGGAAAGGGCTGGGGGTGGGGTGGAGTGAGGTGGGAAGAAGGGCTTTGGGCTGAGAAGTGCAAATTCCTGGGCAGCTGGCCCTCAAAATCTCATGAGGCCCTAATTTAGTCCTGTCTCTTCTGCTGAGCAGCCCCCAGACCTTGGCAGTTTCTGACTTTCATCAGCCTAATGTGTGCTATGAGGATACAGGGGATTTTAGTTCTTTTATGTTTATGAAATTAAATGCAACACACTCATCCAGGGCCATGGGTGCTGAGAAAAGCCGGCAGTGAGTCTATGAAGGGATCCTGGAGAAGTGAATGGTCCCCATGGGGGCCTGCCAACGCTGGTGGTCACCCTAGAAAACCAGCACTGTCATGTCCTCAGGCACGGGGCAGGCAGCAGTCAGGCAGAGTACCCAGCGCCTCGCTGGATGCAGCCCTAGTTTCCAGCCGTGCCAGGCTCATTACCACTCTCGAGGATTCAGAGTTCGTTAACATCATTAAGGCCTCCATCCCGGGCAGGGAGCAGCAGGCACACTTGTTACTGATGTCTGTGCGAGATGAATTTGGCTAAATAGACCCAGTGCAGAGTCCTGGGTGCGGGCAGGATTCACGGGCACGGTAATGATTCACCATATGCTTGTGCCATGCCATCTATCACTCTGCAATTAGGTTAATGTTGGTTAAAGGGCCCCCTTAGTCCTGCAATCAGCACCCCGCAGGTCTATGGAGGGCCAGATGACTCCGTCACAGGATGTTTTCTGGGCAATAGGACACAGATTGAGGGAAAGGGGCTGTGTGAGGGGCAGACACAGCTCAGGCCCTCAGATCCCCCTCCTCTCCTATGTTGCATCTGTGTCTCAGCCAGAGCTAGGTGGATGTCACATGCTTGTGCTCCATATTCCAGGGAGCGAGGCACCATCTATGCCAGTCTATGGGAGGTGGCGTGGTATGGTACAGGGGCAGGGATGCTGGTTAGAGAGCCAGGCGACTGGAGGGCAAGCCTTAGCTCAGCTATGGATGAACTAGGTGACTTTGGACAAGTCACTTTGCTCCCTGTTCCTCAGCTGTCTCTAGGAATGTAAGAAGAGATGAGCTCTACCATCACTGCAGTGGTCCTTAATATGTTGAAAGCAATCAACTGTATGTCCTGTAGTATGTGCAATTCTCATCATTAGAAAGCTTATCAGTGGCACTAACATGTCTTCAGAAGGGCCCTGTCAACCAGGAGGAATCAAGTCATCAAATATCTAAGCTGGACAGTTGTTTGGTCCAGTGTCACATGTTATAAGGAGAAAACGTGGCATCTCCAGCTGTTGTCTTCTAATAGTATATAGGGAACCCAGAGCCACCAGGGACATAGGAAGGAGATAGGAGAGGCATGAGGCCCCCAGAAATCAAGCCACAGGAACCTTGATGACACACAGGGCCTGGAAGAGGAGGTGGTATGCACACCACTGCCTGAGATTGTCTACAACCAGGAAGGTGGGGGACAAGTGGCCCGCTCTCAGAGCCCGCCTAAGCAACCCAGCTGCGTCTTTTCTACCACCCCCTGCCAACTGCCTCGCATCTGTCACTGCTACCATATCCAGATTGTCCTTTCCTCAAAATACACACAGAGAATCTCATTAAATCTAGCAGCAGTAGAGTGAAGTGGTCAGAGGCATGAGCTTTGGATTCAGGCTAACCTGGATTTGATTCAGGGCTCTTCAACTTACCGGAACTGTGGTCATAGATAAGTCACCTTTCATCTCTAAGCCTTAGTTTTCATCTGTAAAATGGAGATAATAAGACCCCCTGTGGAGCAGAGCCTGAGGATGACAAAAGATCCTACCTTATAGAGGGCCTGCTACACTCGGTACCAGAGGTGTCCAACCTGTGGCCCTCAGGCTGCATGCGGATTATCTGAGGCCTGTTTTTGTTGTCTGTGGTGTCAGATATCTCAAAAATTAGTCACAGGCCTTTTCATTGTTTTCTCACCAGCTTTCATTAGTGTTTGTGTATTTAATGCATGGCCCAAGACAATCTTCTTTCAATGTGCAGCAGAAAATAAAAAAGGCTGGGATACCCCTGCAAGTAAACTGCAGCTATTATTCTTATGAAGGTCTGGAGTCTGGTTTAGCATGACACTCATTCCTCAATATAAACTTTCTGTTCCCGGCAGCTTCCCTGGCTTCTTCCTGTAACTCCCTCTTTCCTTGAGCTCGAGAAAATAAGTGCCTACAACAAATACACTCCAGACCTTTCCATCCTTCCCTGCAGACATAGGGTCCTAGGAATTAAAGGGAAGAAGACTTAGAATTGATTGAATTCTCCTATAGAGCTGCCAGATCTCCTTAGGAATCTCATCCAATTCTTTTTTTTTTTTAATAATTTTATTAAATCATAATTGTGTACATTGGTGCAATCATAGGGCAGAATGTGCTTCATATACAATCAGAAATATTTTGATCGTACTGTTACAGATAGCCTTCATGGCATTTTCTTGATCACTAT